>BGPR01054889.1:0-10129 GCA_013235015.1 Araneus ventricosus
ATCAGAAATATCGACTATAAAATTAAATTTCTTAGTACTGGCAATCGAAAAAGTGACTGAAAGTAATGAATCATGGAAACATGTAAACTCTTTCGTCCCATTATCTTTTCTTTATATTCTTTTATATTTAGCGTATTCATAAAAATCATATAAAATCATTAAATAACAAACTTTTTTTCATGAATTAAGTAAAGAAAACCGGCACTTGATTTGGCATATATTCTCCAAACTTCATAGTCATATAAATAATGAGAGGGTTAAAATTCTATAGGTTTTATGCTCACTACCACTGCTGTGAGAAGTTACCAATCCTGTGGGAAGGATGGTGAAGATTCGGACTTTGCTATCACGAAGCTATGAAACTACTGCCACATCAGTCTGAATTTTTTCTCACATTCGTGAATAATGAAAATAATTATTCCTAGTTTTCCCAAAAGATCATTTGACATAGTAAAGAATAGATAGATAGAACTGCGTGTGAAATGCCCTTCGATTATACTCGAAATATATTTTTGTTGCATAACAGAAATAAGATTATTATATTTCACTAATGATGGTTCATTCGCACTATAAATGGCAAATATAGCAATAATAGACTAGTCCAATAATGAAAGTGGGCCTAATATACTGAAAGATATTAGGCAGAAAATGATTCTTAAGAAACTAACGGAATTTTCTGAAAAAGTTCTGTCAGTTTCTTAAGAAAAAAAAAGTAAAGGTAAAACAAAACGGCTATTATGAGTACAAACATGCAAAAGCCACAACTTTTTTCCAATGCAACAGCTGTTTTATTCCATACTAATCCTTTCGTTTCTGACTTTTCCGAAAGCTCGGAAAAAATTGTGGAACTTCGAGATATAATATTACCTGCATCTCTTTTAAAGTTAACTGTATTGTTATCTTTGGGAGCTAATTATCCAAATTTTAATAATGTGAAAAACTGAAGAAAACGAGGGAATTATTTTCAATACCAAAGCTGAATTCATTAATATCACATTTTGTTCAAATGTTATACACTGAAATCTGTTGAAAAATAGCAAATTATTTTTATGTACTAAGAGTACAGGAGTTCGTTTTATTGCTCTTTTCTTCTTCTAACTCCGGAGAACATAACTTTGTAGTGGTTACACCACTGCCTTCTCCTTTATGGTAGGTGGTGCTGGGTCAGAGCTAATCCGGCTTTTTTTCCCATGATGCCTCTCTCTCTTCTCTTTCTTCTGTGTTTGTTCTGTGTTGTTGCTCTCTGTCTTGCGTTCTGCACCTTTAATGTACTGTGTCGTGGAACTTAGCCATCTAATATCAAAAAAATGGTTCCCAAAACCAAATTAATTCTTCAACAGCGGCATTCCATATAAACATGAGTCTCGTCCCTCTATAACTTGAAAATTTGAAGAAAGCGTTTTTGGAGTGGCTATCTCATTAAAGAACATATTTTACTGAGTTTGTATTTTTATCAGAAAAGAATTTATATTTGATCTTCTGGAAGGAAGGGGAATTCAAACAATTCTTTTTTTCATCGACAGTTCATCTATAATATGAAACAGAAAATACATGTCTCTGTCGGTTACAAGAACTCCTCCTAAAGGGTAACGACATGAAATTTGCACACGACATTCTGGACTACATTTCTAGGTGAACTGCGGTATTTCAACTAGAATTAATTAGTTCTGATATTTAATTAAATAACGAAAATTAGCCGCTCTAAGCTCAATGCTCAGACGTTTTTTGCCAATAACCTGAAATATTTATTGCACGACAATTGTTTTTACACCATCTTAAAGAGAAAAAGTTATTTTAATGATACTAATTCCACTATAAAAAACATTTGCTCTAATTATAATTAATATCCA
The DNA here is from genome assembly GCA_013235015.1 of Araneus ventricosus. Classification (NCBI taxonomy): domain Eukaryota; kingdom Metazoa; phylum Arthropoda; class Arachnida; order Araneae; family Araneidae; genus Araneus; species Araneus ventricosus. The sequence goes on from BGPR01054889.1 coordinate 1,851, forward strand.
GAATCTCAATTTAAAAGACAATTTGTAACAATGTTTTCATTGTTATAAAGTTAAATTCAAAACCAAATTATTACTTCATGAAATATTTTATACATGCACTTTTGCCACTGTTAAAATTAATGTAAGAAAATATTATTTTCTTTTGGACATTTTTATTTCCAGTAGTGTTTAAGACTTTCAAGGTTACTTAGTCCGGTTTCCTATCAGGAAAGACGAGCTAGGAGAAAAAAAAAGATGTTTTACCGGTATATCTCTCACAAGAATTCCTTCCTAAACTTTCTCAGAACAGCATCGACATGAAATTTGTGCATCCCATTCCTGGGTCCGTTTCTAGCTCAATCAGCTTTCTTTTCTCTAACTTTCAAAAATTATTACTTTTAAAATTTTTTAATTAAAATAACAAAATTGGGCCAATTTTCGGCGTTTCCTCTGAGTTTTCGCCAATATTTTCTGAAATATATATTGCACGAACATGATTTATATACAATCTTAATGAGCAGAAATTTTTCTTTTTAACTAATCTGAGTTTAAATGGCATACGCCCTTTTCCCCAATTTTAATAAACATTTGAAATTCATTTTAAAACACAATTTGTAACAAAGTTTTCTATTATAATAATTAAATTCAAACCGAATTTTGTTTTTAAAAAACTTCATTTCCGTGTCTTTAACTGTTAAAGTTATAAAAATATTGCTTTCTTTTGGAATATTAACAGAAAGGCAGGATTTTTCCCACTTTTTTTTTTACTGTCCCTGAGTAAACTGGATCAAAGGCTGTTGAATTCAAATTGCCTTTAAGGCGAGATTTTAGATGAGGAAATAGGAAGTGCTTTTTCTTTCTAAGTCTTGTGAAAAGAACTTTAGTGGGGAGTTTAGTTTGCATGTGTTGCTGCAGAAGTTACCTCCTCACATTAGAAGGATCAAACTATCCATCACACATGCGTCAAACAAAAAGACAAGAATATAATACTATACACAGGATTATTAGAGATCTAGTATCGCGAGGAAGAGGAATCTTTAATAGCTACTGGTATACATATAATGTACCACCATATGAAATAATGAGATAAGAAATCTACTGCACTGTACCTGTATCTCCTGCAAGAAAAAGGTAAATGAAGTTTAGAGGTTGTAGAAAGAGAATGAAATTTCAGTTTTGTAAGTCAATTTTGTTGAAATTCTAATTTGCTATTTCCAGATTTCAAAATCAGAAATATCTGTCTGAATTCGAGCTGTATTGGCAAGCTAAAATTTACTGGAGTTTTAGAGAAACGAAAATTATATTTCAGTCCGGAACACAGATGAAAACATTGACTTTGAGAAATAATTCTTTTGTGGCATGAAACAAAAATAGTATTTAATATATTACTTTCAAAGTATTAATAATGAAGTTATGTGAAAAATTACTTAACGCATAAAATAATGTGAAGAAGTAATTAGCTTAACCAAGAAGTAACCTAACTCGAATTTAGATTCCGTCGCTTAACAAGCAAATACTAATTTATTTCATCTTCAAAGAGGAAGAAAACAGAATTTTCGCAATCGATATCGAGTATTTTAACTTTTTCCCCATCTGGCAGGAAATTATGCTGTCTCGTGTTCATACCAGATGTTAAAAAAACATTCAGAAATATTCTTTGTTGGTTACGAAAAAATAAATTTTTTTCTCTTCCTTTCAAACTTTGAAGAACGGAGAAGTGGTTGCTTGCATGACGATTTTAAAGTTGTAGATAAACATAAAATAAGTCTCGTTAATTTTAAATAAATTAATGATAAATGTAAGCAAAGAATCTGTGACGATACAGTCAGATATAAAATATGGAAGACATCTTGCCATTGATTTCTTATGAAATCTTTTACTGAAGTTTGACATCCACTGCAAATATATTGATGTACCTGTAAAGAAAAGTTTAGATCATTTCGAAAATTTTATTAATTTGTATTAAAGAAAATGTTATAAATTAACGATTGTAAATCGGGGTCTTTTGGATATGGAGTTAATTATTGAAGTAGAATTTTCTATCATAAAAGAAATCTGATGCAATGTCCATTTTTTGTAATGAACATTTTAAAAAAAATTACAGTTTGATGCTACCTAATACTTTTAAAAATGGAAGAGTCAACTTTAATTTATCAAATTACACCATATTCAAAATGATTTTTTTATTTTTTTTTAATTATTTTGTCTTTATTGAAATGTTTTATCTTTCTTGAAGACTTTTTTTAATTTTTATATAAAGAGGAGTTTTAAAGATTTAAAACAGACGTAATTGTTCACTGAAAAATGACTATCAAATTTTCTTACGTTTTTAGACTGGCCATTTCATTAAAGCAAGAAGATAGTTTTATTGAACGATTCAAATTTTTTATTTAAATAATTTTGATTCTTTAAACTATTTAACACTGTAGAGATCCGATAGTCAATCAATCACTGAATGTTCTATATCTTGCTTTTATTAAAAAATTGCAAAACTATATAATACTCTTTCTAAATTTCAGTGAAATTCTGGGAAAAACATCTGAATAATTATCAGTTTAAATTATTATTGAGCCTTATACAAAACAAGTACTATAAAAAAATTTTAAAGTTCAATTCCTACTTTAGGGTCAAAAAAAAAGAAAATTTATTTTAGAAATTTTTTTTTCTCCCATATAAAACTTAAAATTAATTAATTCAATTTAATTAATGAATTAATATTTGAAAAACTGTATTAATGATCAAGTGTCATCCACTACTGTTTTAAAAAAATGTATTTGAACTTGAGGGATGAATAAAAAGTATTTTATTAACGATTGAAAATTTGAACAAGATATATAAATATATATAGGGAGAGTATGTCCATAGTAGGAATTGAAAGAAAAGAAATTCCAAGAAAAAGTTATAAATCAAGGTGTGTAAAATATTTTCTTTTGAATAAAATTAAATTTTAAACAATCTTCTAGAGATTACTCATATATGGAACTACACTATATGCCCAAAAGTATCCGGACACTTGCAGATTTTCACATTTTTTAGAATTTCTCCGGAATGGTTTAACCGACTACCATTAAACTTCGACATGTAAAGAATAGACACAATTACATTTTACATTGAAGATCTGGCCCTGAGGGCAATTAGGGACTGTCTACAAACTGATGAAGACAAAAGGTGTTTGGCCCACCCCGCTTCACAGAATACAGATAACAAGATGAAACTTTCAGAAATGGTAATGTTTAATGCATAATATTTACATGAATCTTTTTGTAAACTCCAGCAAAACATTTGGGAAGATATAAAGGTTTTCTCTTAAAATCTCAAATTTTTTCACCTGTTTTTATGTTTATAATACGCAGAGTTTCCTTCTTCTACATTATACGAAACTTTACAGAAAAGATGACAATATGTTAGTAGCTTATTTAAAACTGTGGAAAAGAATTGTTGAATATTTACAGAAATTATGAGCATTTTTAGTAAATAATGTTTATCAGCATGCGCGAAAACAATATAGCGTAATTTTTTTCTTTCACAACTTTAAAGCCGATATATAGGGCAACTTATATAACAATATGCCCAGTTCAATATCAGTAGTATTCAGAAAGATATTAATGGCACATAACGAGCAGAATTTTAGGCTCCTGTCGAAGAGAAGCTAAAAGATGAGGGGTTGTACACAAATTGGATATTTTTAAACTTATATCTTTTAAATTGAAGTTATATTTGAATTGTATAGTGGCAGAATTTTTTGCTGAATTCATGATGACTCTATCAATTGCGTGCATAACTTAAATTCCAGCTAATTAGGCAATTATAAATAACAAAAAAATTTTATTACTTTAATTATATTATTTGCTGGTGATTATTAACAAATTATTACAATTTTACGGCCAAAACGATATTTTAAATATATTTATTTTATGGCGAAACGATTTTTATCTAATTAATTTCTTTTCTTAAAATATTATTTTTAATAATTTTACATATATATTTTTTATTTATTCGTTACGAATATTAGATGTGTTCATATGGCATTCAACAAATTCTCACCACTATACAATTCAATATAACTATTATTTGATATAAGTTTAAAAATATACAATTTGTGTACAACCCTCATCTTTTTTTAGCTCTTGACACAGGAGCTAAAATTCTGCCTGTTGTAATGCCGATATCTTCATTACTGATATTGAACTGAATATTACATAAGTTGCCTATATCTGGCTTTAAAGTTGTGAAAGAAAATTACGCTATGTTTCATGCATGCGCAGTAAACATTATTTAATAAAAAATGCTCATAATTCTGTAATATGCAACAATTCTTTTTCCACAAGCTCTTACACAAATGTTTTTCTAACATATTGCCTATCTTTTTCTGTAAGTTTCTGTATAATATAACAGAAAACTCTGTGATGTTATAAGCAAAAACAGGTGGAAAATTTGAGATTTTTTTAAGAAAACCTTTATATCTTCCCAAATGTTTGCGCTGAGTTTATAAAAAATTCATGTAAATATTATGCACATTAAACATTACCATTCTTGAAAGTTTCATCTTGTTATCTGTATTCTGTGAAGGGGTGGGCCAAAGACCTTTTTTGTCTTCATCATTTGTAGACGGTCCCCTAATTGCCCTCAGACTGAATCTTCAATGTAAAATGAGTTATTGTCTATTCTTGAAATGTCCGAAGTTTAATGTTAATGGTTAAACCATTCCGGAGTAAGAAATTCTCAAAAACTGTGATGTGAAAATCTGCAAGTGTCCGGATACTTTTGGGCATATAGTGTATATAAAAGTATAGTATGATCTCACAAAATAAAAAAATACAATAATGCAAATCGCTGCTATCAAAAGAATGATAAATAATGAAGTAATAAAATAGAAAAATATAGTATTCGTTTTTGTTTATTCTCTCAACAAATATTTAAATATGCACATTGATTGATCAAATTCTTGTATTCAACCAATCCGCATTTTAACAAAATTGTAAAAAGAACTATGGAATGATTCTTCGATTAAAATTTTAAACCTTTCATTCAAAGTAGTGAAATGGTTTGGAAATCGAAGTATACCAAATAATTTCTTTTAAGTACCAATAATTAACAGATAAGCATAACAAAATTCAAACAAGCCATTAGCTCTTTAAGCTTCTAAAGATTATACAGTTCGAATAAACTCGTGAAATGATACTAATTAACCAACTTTCCCATTAATAATTGGGTGCTGAGGAATAAAAGTGGTAATTATAAACCAACTTATTCTTTCCGAGTATTCGATAAGTGTTTTGAAAAGGAAAGCGGAAATGGGTGAAACTCGAGTATCAAATAAAAAGTACGTTTAAACAAATTCATTTCTGATTTTGGTATTTATTCAAAACTGTTCATGATTTGTGGCACATCTTTTAAATTCTATGAAGAATTATTTAGTTCACGCTGTTTTATCGTTTGCAAATTTTGAATAAAACGAATGAGTTAAGGATTTGAATGAATGGCAGAAAAGCAATATATGCTTTTTTCTAATTTTGCGAATTAAAATGATGCTTCAGCTTAGAGTGGAATAAACGCTCTATTTTGTTCATTCGAATTGCACGATTTCGGCTTAATTCACGATTGAATAATATCGGATGATTTTCCAATTAAGTTGCACTCATTAGACAGGTGTAAAAGTGGAAGTTCAAAATTTTATAGGATGAAGACAAATCATGTGACGTCGAAGTCATATGACAAAAGTAACTGTGCAAGTCGTCGAAACATACACCTGCAGCATTTAGAGCGAAAGTGTTTGCCAATAACATTCTATGCTTTGTTTACATTTTGCAGGTCCTTTTAATTAGAAAAAAAAATGCGTTATCGTTCGGTCCTTAGGTGTTATCAAGCGAAAGAAAAAGATAATTGTTGTACGAAGACGTATGTTAAGTTCCTACTTGACAGTCATGAGATAGTAAAAGCACGGTACGTGCCTTCCGATAGGAATTTTTATTTTCTCGTATACGAAGTATACAAAGAGAAAGTATTGTAATCGTCAAAAAATCACTTTTCGGCAAGCTTGAAGGCAAAGGCTACCTTACTTAGGCTACATTACTTAGGTAAGTAATTAAATATACAAAAGTCATGAAATATTACATACCACAGACATAGCCACTGACTTTAATGTTTCTACACATTGCAATATTTACGCTGTGATTCTGTTTTCATGACATTTAATTTTTTACTATATCAAGGTTTTATCATTCTGTTTTTCATTCCAAAAGGTTATGCTAGATTTATTGGTCAGTAAATTGGACAATTTTTTTTTATATCCCAACACTTAATCATTCAACAGGTAGGAATCATAAAGAAATAAAAATCCCAGCAGCGCAAATATCCCCTAGATAACATTAAGCCAGCCTATCTGAAACAGTAGCAAGAAATTGACACTGGACACGAATGAAGAATGAATCTAGATTAGTTTATTTCATCTAGGTTACCATATAATTGTGCGAACATTACTTTGTCATATGGTAAAATCACATGACATGAAACATTTAAACATTACTAGAATGGGCTCATTTAGAGAACTCCCTAGTTACAGAGACAATAGTCATTAAATTCTTAACACATAAGAGAATAAAAATTATTAAACATTGTGAGTTTCAAATTTAACACGTGTGTTTAAAGCATAGGATATCAATGCAGCCATTCTGAACAGGAAATTTAAATCTCCATCGACAGTTAAAAGCAATACTCAGGCAGAAAAACCCAAAACAATTTTAAAGTTAATGAGTTATTTTTAAATATAAAAAAGGTGAAAGCGAACTCTTATACATCTATCTTTTTTGGCTATTTTATATTAAATTTATTAAACAAATCTTTGTGCAGCCATGTTTAGTTAAATATGAAATTAAAGTAATCTGTCAAATTAACCATTAAAATTAACTGTTTGATTAATTAAAATTGACTATTTATCTAAATAAGTTTAAATATTTAGTTAATTGCGACGATATCTTCACTAAAACCTTATTTATGGCTCATAGTATATGCCAGCATTCTTAATCTTGTAATGATCTAATAATTATCTTAATTTAAATAAAAGTTATTGTGTCTGTATGTATGCTCCACATCTCCTCCTAAACCACTGGACTGATTTCAACCAGACTTTCAACACTTTTTATTTAAGACAAAAGAAAGTTCACCTTAAATTTTCAAAGCCCAAAAGCTAATTATAATTTCAGTTAATTAAAAATTAAGCAAGGCGTTTTTCCGCGATATTTTTGGAAAACATTATCTCACGAAACTATTTTTACACCTTATTAATTTGTTTTTAAAAATTTGCATTTCAGTGACAAAAATTTCATTTCCATACAATTTGTTTCTCTCATTTAAATATTTTTTCAAAATTAATTTTATACAGAATTCGTAACAATATTCTTTATTGTTGAAGAACAAGAATAATACGAATATATATAGTTGCCAGAATACATTCACTGAATTCTGGACTAATGCTAAAAGAAAATTCTAAAAGTAGACGATTAACAATTTATATCAGGACCAAATAATGACTGATTTATTTTCATTCTTTAACTTAATGAGTAATTAATAGTTAATTTAATTGTTTCAAAATATTCATTGAAACCTTTCGTTCTTTTACTTTAGTAATTCTTAACGAAATTTGATGTACCTATATAAAAAATAATAATTTATGGAGAAAATAGCTGTTTTTAAAAATCGTTTGTTTCAATTGATATTCGCATTTTAATTAAAAACGTTTCAGATCAGAAAAGGAATTTGTGTATTATATTTTTTATACAATAGTAGTTTTTACATTAAAAATATTAGACATGAAAGCATTCTAATCCGGAGCAAAGCCAGGTATATCAGCTTGTTTACCTTACTAAAAGTGGAAGTGAATGCGGCACAAAACTTCTAATCAATTGTAGCTGTCAAAAAACTTTTAATTTAAAAGCTGTTCGTTATGATTATGTGATAATTCCCCTAATTGAAAGTTTCTTTTTATCTTCAATCGTAACGGAGCTATGGGGAAAAGATAAATTGGGGGTATTGAATATCGCTTTTCAGCTCATAACTTATAAGCAATTCTAGCAGGCAAAAACTTTTAATATAAAAGTTGTTCGTTATGATAAGGTGATAATTCCCTTAATTGAAATTTTCTTTCTATCTTCAATCGTAACATAACTATGGGGAAACGATAAATTGCGGGGAATTGAACATCACTTTTCAGTTCATAACTTCTAAGCAATTGTTGCTGTCAAAAAACTTTTAATATAAAAGTTGTTCGTTATGATAAGGTGATAATTCGCCTAATTGAATTT
>BGPR01054891.1:0-10129 GCA_013235015.1 Araneus ventricosus
TTTCTTTTCGCCCGCTATTTTTTTAAAAATCTTGAGAAGAAGGCATTTGTATAAAATCAAAGTGTTTTCTTCAAAATAAAAAATTTTTAAAAGACAAATGGGAGCACAAAAAAAAACTTAGAATGCTTATTTTTACTCTATAATAGTTTATTTCACAATCAGTTAAGTGACAATTGTTTAGTTGCACTAAAAAAAGAACATCCTATACAAATTTAGTTGAATCTCCTCCTTTTTTTCAATTCCTCTATATGGTCACACTCTCCTCCAAGTATCTGTTTCAAATTTGCTGAACTGATTTTAAATCTAACTTCCCTTGATGAGCTGGAGATCTGAAATTAAAACATAATACAGAACTAGATAGATGCAATGCAATATTAATTCGCTTCTTTGGTGTTATATTTGTCTGTTCATTCTTATAGTTTTGCATGGCGCAGTGCGCAGACGTTTTACATTATATCCTCGAAAGCTATTAACATTATAGACTTGTCTTTTGTATCTGGATGGCCCATGGGATCACTGGAAGCACTCCATATTTTAGCTTCATATCTTGCGTACGCAGACATTTTCATTATATCTCGAAAACTATTAACATTACAGACTTGGTTCTTGGATATGATGGCCCATGGATCATCGAGCACCTCCATATTTAAGTTTACAATTTTGCGCATGCATAGTACATTTTCATTATATCTCTAATCACCTAAGTAGGAACTGACTTTAAATTTTTTTTTTTTTATTACTGTATTAAGAAACTTTTTTTTATTTTGAAATCTGCTTTATCAGTCTTTGTCTGATTAATTGTATCGTGACATTGAAAACTAAGAAAAGACAAATAAAAGAGCTATCATGAGCATATCCTGATGAATTTTCTGAGTAAAACAAACGATTTTTTAAAAAATCTTAATTAAGCCAATTATGTTTTGATAATTTAACGATCGTTAACTGAAATTTAGAAACTAAAAAGAACTTGATGAAAGATGACTCATACAATCCATATTGGTGCTGTAGTTCAAGGAACATACTGATACTTGTGATTCATTGATAACTAGCACAGCTGAGTTTCCTCCGTGAATTTTAATTAACACTTCTTAAAAACTAGATAAGATAAATCTCAAATTATCAAATAAATGTTTATAAAAAATTAACAAAAATTCAATCTCAATCAAATTTTCCAAAATCTGAAATGTAAATTATCATAAAAAATTATCTTCAAATAATACTCCTTAATATTACCAGATTAATTATTGGGACATTGAAAATTATTTATAAAACCAACGGCAAAGTGGCCTCCCCCAAACTTTCTCGTATACTTTTCAAACATTTGTCATTTCCCTTCCCCTGCGTTGATAAAAAGTTCGAACCAACTGTAACCCGGAATGCAATGACTATCAGAAGGTTTTTTATTGTTGATTATAGTGATAGTAAAATATTGAGGTGAAGAATCAAATTCAAAAAGATACGTATGTATTAAAACTTCGCAATATTTATTTTTTTATCAAACTCGAACAATGCAAGTTCCGCATGTGGAGAAGAAAACAGGAGAATAGCTTGCGCATGCGCATAGATTGCTTCTAATACGCAAGTAAAACGAGACGCCCTAAATGTTTGCTTCCTTACAAAACCTCGCCGCCAGAATTGGTTTTTGGCAAACTGCCAAGTTTTCGGAGTATCCCTTCTTTGCACAAGCATTTACGCATGCGCATGGAGTTGAACAAGTATGCTATTATACAGATCGAGAGACAGTCAGCCCGCTGACGGATTTGGCCCAAAATTTTATACGGACCTACATTCATGACGATAAAACTGTGTACCAAATTTTATCCATCTGGCTTTTCAAGTTTTTGAGTTATAGCGTTCGCATGACCTCGAACATACAGACAGACAGAATTTCCGTTGACGGATTTTGTCCAAAAGTTGATAGAAACCTACAAATTATGTTTAAAGACCACATACCAAGTTTCATCCCCGTAGCTCTAATAGTTTTCGATTTATCTTGTTCACAGACAGACACACAGACAGACAGACATAATTCCAAAATTGTGTTTTTCAGACTCAGGGAGGTCTAAAACATGGAGATTCGACAAAATCTCGAGTTCGAATTTTTTGACGATTACAATACTTTCTCTTCGTATACGAGGAAGTAAAAAGCACGATTCCTTTTACATTATCAACCTATCCTTTTACATTATCAACCTAAAAAATAACCAGTAAAGCTCAAGCAATATAGCTCAATCACAATAAAAAAAGCTTTCTCTGAACATGCAATGTATGCAGACATCCTATTTCCTTTGTACTGCAGGGCATAATTAGTTTCAGATCTGTAAACAAAACTGAAAGATAAAAATAAAAAGTTAATAAATAATATATATGATAAAAATTAAAAAAAGATGCACGCGTAAAATATATTACAGAAGAATTTTGAAAAATCGCCTGAGGATCGGAGAACAACACTTTTTATCTTTAATAAATCAGTAAGAAAAGATTCTGGAAGAAATTCTCCTTCCTGGAGCTGCTTTAGAGTACGGCTGAAATACTTTAAATTACTCTGGAATTTATCGTCATAACAAAAACAATGGAACGGACTCGGAACAGCAGCACAAAAAGTAGCAATTTTGAAGTATTATGATTTCATTTCATGGGTGAGATAAAATTCGCCGCTTAGAAATGGAGTTTTCGACGTTCCGATTGCATTGATTAAATTTTTACTTTCTCGTATGCGAAGTATACAAAGAGAAAGTATTGTAATCGTCAAAAAATTCGACCTCGAGATTTCGACGAATCTCCACGTTTTAGACCTCCCTGAGTCCGAAAAACACAATTTGGGAATCATGTCTGTCTGTCTGTGAACACGATAACTCGAAAACTATTAGAGCTACGGGGATGAAATTTGGTATGTGGTCTTGACACATAGTTTGTAGATTTCTATCAGATTTTGGACAAAATCCGTCAACGGGAAGTCTATCTGTCTGTACGTCCGAAGTCACGTGAACACTATAACTCAAAAACTTGAATAGCTAGATGGATAAAATTTGGTACACAGTTTTATCGTCATGAATGTAGGTCCGTATCAAATTTTGGGCCAAATCCGTCAAAGGGTTGACTGTCTGTCGGTCTGTATAATTTACTAATGAAACCAATCCGCTATCTCCACTCGCATGCGTGCTTGAAGCAATCTACTGAGCTCGCGAAAGGAGCGAATTACGTCAGTTTGTCCTTGAGACGGCAAGAGTGAAACCTAGAGGTGTGCGATAGATGCGTTTTAATTTTACGCATTGCGTTTTTTTTAATGCATCTCTTTGAATTCTTTACCTAGATATTTTTCAATCACTATAATGAAAAACCTTCTGATAGTCATTGGATTCTGGGTAACAGTAGGTTCGAATTTTTTTAGCCACGTGGGGGAAGGGGAAACGGCACCTTTTGGGGGAAGTATACGAGAAAGTTTAGGGGAGAACACTCCCGCTGGTGTTGTGCTGTTGTTCTCTGTCTTGCGTCTTGTACCTTTTAATGCACTGTGTCGTGGAACTTGGCCATCTAATAAAAATGGTTCCTGAAATTGAATTAATTCGTCAACAGCGGCATTCCTTATAAACACGAGTCTCGTCCCTCTACAAGCTGAATAAAGGGTTTCATAAAAAATTGTCCCCAGAAGGTATTTTGCAATATGTTGAGAACAAATAGAGCAAAATCGGTTATTGATATCCTATAGATGAGAGTACTTGACACCACAGTTACTGACACCCGTTTATTCTTATTTAATTTACTTTTTACTGTCTACCTAAGCTTAGGTTCGATTGAAATTGAACATTGACACGCAAGTTTGTTTTTTAAAATTAAAAATTAGGGTGTCATGAACTGTCTTGTTTACCTTCCTCGATATAAAGTGGAATTTTAATCACATTCATATTGTTCGTTTCAAAAACCCAAGACTAGCACTTTCAGACGATTTCACTACGGAAAGGGGTGACAGGCAATGAGTAATATGAGCGCTTTTCCGGACTTCTTTGTTAGGCCATGATCATCGTTTGATTAGGCGTGTTTTTTTCAGTTAGTGCTTACAGCAAATCAATAAATTAAAATAAAATGTTTCTATATACTACCAAGTAAAATGTAAACATATCTCCCTCCATTTTTCACTTCACCCCCTATATTGATTGAAACCAACTCCCCCTGCGCAAGCGAGGAGGGTTTTCATTTGGGATGGCGGATATTGCAAAAAAAAAAAAAAAAAAGGTTTTTTGTTAAACCGAATTTTCTCACCTCCAGTTTAACCTGGCGCTTAAAACCGTTCAAAATAACCGGTTTTTGAAAAAACCGTTTTTTTTTAAAGCAAAGTTTGTGGACAGAATTTTTTTATTAATAATAATATAGTATAAGTAAGTATTAGTGCAATAATTAATTAATGTAATAAGTAATTAATATAAATAAGTAATTAATACAATAAGTAATAATAATAGAGTAATTAATACAATAATAAAGTATTGTAGACAAAATTTTAAGAATTGTATTAAGTATTGTAGACAAATAAAAAAAGAAGTTAAAGAGTACAGACGCACATAATCGTATTTTGTGTTGCTTGCGTCTATATGTATAATAATAATAATAATAAAAAAAAACTACGTCTAAATTTTTATACAGTCCCTCGCCCCTATTAATCATATTTATTAAAATATTTTTGGCTCACTGAAGTTCTAAACAAAATGCTCCATTCTTCTGCCACCAAAACTAACTAAAACTAACTAACAAAACTAATCGAGTTTTGAAAGCTTGAATATGACTATTTTACACCATCTCAATGTGCGCCTCGAGGAAGCGGTGGCCGTTTATTGGCCTAAGATGATGAAATTCAAAACTTCATAACTCGAACCTAAAATCGAGCCTAGCTTTTGATAGCCGATTTTGTCGTTTTTTCCCCCCGGTTTTTGGATTTAAAAGAAATTAACGGTTTAAACTGGGCAAAAAATAACCGAAAGAAACCGGTTAACCGAAACAAAAGTAGAAACATTAGTAATACCTTTTTAATGAATGCTCATGAATTTTCTTTGTTATGATATTCATTAAGTGCTGATTTCCTGATACTATTGAATTCAGAGCTTTTATGATTTTGGTTCGAAATCCATATATTTGGTAAAAAAAAGTCTACCTTTCAGTATAATAAAAGCATGTTCGTAAAACTTTATTTTATTTTTACGATTTTTTATTTTTTAGTTTTTAATATATTTATAATTTATTGTTATAAATATTATGAAATTTTCCAATCAATATCTTAATTCATTGCCAGATGGTACCTGGACATGAAAACTAAACTGAATTAAAATTAATCATTAACTGATAATAAAGTTCTGAAAATATTTAAATACTGCTTTGCCATTGGGAACGCACAACCGTACAAAATTTCAAAAAAGTAGTACATCAGAAAGTGAGTGAAAAATCGATTACAAAATGCCATATTTACAAACATGAAATTAATGAAGTGAAATAAAAGCGTGTAGAAACAGTAGACTGGGTTACAAACAGAGAACGGTTCCGTGTAGAAAACATGTACTAGTTTACTCATGCTAATTATTAAACTCAATCTCATTCACAATATAAATTCTGATTAAATTTAAGTACAATTCAGAAATACGGTAGAAAATAAGAGGGAGAAAACTTTTTGGCAAATTCAGATGATTTTTAGAAGCGGGGTTGGGGGGGGGGGGGATTGTTGGCCGCGGGGGGGGGGCGTGGGGCATTTGTAATTTCCTGATTGCGGTAAGAGTTGGTTCTTGTAAAAGAATAGTTTCTTCAAGAACAGCCCATTCATAAAATTCATGTCTGTTCAGCTTACGTGGTGGAATTTTCCAGAATTATGCTTAGTTTATCACTATACTGAGTAAATAAAATAAATTCTACTTTTCCAATTAATATACGTTAAATTTCCATTATTTTACTTTCAAATATATGGAAATTTTTTTCAATACCAAACGAACTAAACTGGTGGTACCCACCTCCGATGAAACATTCAAGTGCGATGAAAGGTGTAACATGCCACCTGATGATGAAATATTGAGAGGTCGATACAAAGGTGTAACATGCCCCAGATGGGACATATAAGTGCGATGCAAGGTGTAACATGCATGAAGCATTCAAAGTTGATACAAAGGTGAGCTGCCTGATGGGACATATAAATTACGATACAAAGGTGCAACATGCCGCCTGATGAAACATTTAGATTACTAAAGGAATGTAACATGCCTGATGGGACATATAAGTGCGTGCTACGGTGGTACGCGCCGGCGTGGTGATGTTAAAACTAATCAGAAGAACAGTATGGACGGAATACAAATTATGTCATCCTGGAACATCCACGTGTCATTTAGGAAAAGAACTGCAACTGGTTGCTAAGTACTGCTGTAAGGATTTTGGTCTCAGTTATTGGTTCGATTCGACCCGAGTATCCAATCCATTCATAATATTATGGAACAGACACTAGCTTTGCTTCACTGCTTTGTTGAGAATTTGTATCTTAAGGCTTGAGCGTCGGACGGCTCACTGCCGGGAAACTTCATCAGTTGTCTATCGTTCTAGCAATCGAGGGGCCGAGTCCATGTGCTCGAGACCATGCGAGGCCCTGACCTGAATAATACTTCCATCAGCAAGCAATCGAGAATCTGCTATATCCTGATGATATATACTCTGCTGTGGACCACAGAGCCATGCCTCTAGCCTCTTCATAAGCAGGGTGTTAATTCGCACAGTGTTCTTCGCCGTTTACATGGTCGTCCTTGCTGAGATATCTATAGTAATCATTCACCAGGCTTTAGTTTAGTTATATTAATGTCCCGTTTTGAAGCATTAATTTGCCTGATTACATGGTCCTCCTTTGCTGAGATATCGATAGTGTAGATCACATTCACCAGGCTTTAGTTTAGGTATATTAATGTCCGTTTTGAAGCATAATTTGCCTGAATTACATGGTCCTCGCGCAGGATTAATAGTGTAGATCATTCACCAGGGCTTTAGTTTATTTATATTAATGTCCCGTTTGAAGCTTTGCCTGATTACATGGTGTCCTCCTTGCAGTATCGATAGTGTAGATCATTCACAGGCTTTTGGTTTTAATGTCCCGTTTTGAAGCATTAATTTGCCTGATCACATGGTCCTCCTTGCTGAGATATCGATGGTATGAATCATTCACCAGGCTTTGATTTAGAATTTATTAATATGTCCCGTTTTTGAAGCATTATTTGCTGATACATGGTCCCTCCTTGCTGAGATATCGATAGTGAGATCATTCACCAGGCTTTAGTTTGATTATATTAATGTCGTTTTGACATTAATTGCCTGATTACATGTCCTCCTTGCTGAGATATCGATGATGTAGATCGCTTTACAGTTTAGGTGTAATGTCCCGTTTTGAAGCATTAATTTGCCTGATTACATGGTCCTCCTTGCGAGATATCGATAGTGTAGATCATTCCAGGCTTTTGTTTAGTTATACTAATGTCCAGTTTTGAAGCATATTCGCCTGATTACATGGTCCTCCTTGCTGAGATATCGATAGTGTAGATCTATTCACCAGGCTTTAGGTTTAGTTAATGTGTCCCGTTTGGCTTGCATTAATTTGCCTGATTACATGGTCCTCCTTGCTGAGATATCGATAGGTAGATTTACCAGGCTTTGTGTTTGGTATAATATCCGTTTTGAAGCATCAATTGCCTGATTACATGGTCCTCCTTGCTGAGATATCGATGGTGATCATCTCAGCAGTTTAGTTATATTTCCGTTTTGAAGCAATACGGGACTGTTGGGGACCTACCACTAATTTGGGCTCGGTCAGATGACAGCTGGGCTGACTCCCTCTCTAGCGCGCCACCAGAGGAGGACGTTTGCCCTTGCATGATTTGCGGAACGGGTCCACACACCGGCGGATCTTCAGTGAATCGGGTTTCGAGCCTGAAACCTTCCGGTCCCGAAGTCGAGAATTTACCACTAGGTCACCGCAGTCCCAATAGAGTTTTGGAAGTCGAGGAGATGAAAGGAGAGACCCCAAAAACACTGTCTAGAGCCTACAGGGCAAGCCTGCCTGCCTCCGAGCAGGTCTATACTCTATCTGAAAGGAAGTACGTGTTCATATATACAAAAGAATTGTATCGAGGTATGTATTGAATTGTGTGAGGTAATATAGGCTGGTCCAGGTGGAGTGTAAGGGAAGACAATCATAAAAAAATATGGAAAAAAGTAACCCAAAAGTTAAAATATCAGTTTATCCTAAAATAAATGATGACACATTTCTAAAAATATCAAATAAATATCGCGAAAAAAAAATCAATAAGCTAACAGAAATATTAACCCTCCACCCAAAAATTTTTCATTAAAACCGCCGGTTATATATTTTATAAATATCTATTTATAATGAACGCTTATCCGACAAATCATATATAACTGAGAGAGATATAATAATATAGCAGACATTTAACTTTCCCGATATATCGATGTTAATGTGCCATATCCTCGAATTAAATCAAACAAAACGAGACCTCCCGCAGAACGCCGAAAACCAATTTAGTCATTAACATTAAACTATCATAACAAATCATTATTGACATGAAATGTTCTTATTGTGAAGTAAACTTGTAATATAAACCTAGCGCTGTATCGTGTGAAAATAATCAATAGAATGTAAAATGCATACATACGGTGAATCTTGCTTTTATATTCCAATTAGTAAGAAGAAACCAATGGGTGGATAATTAAATATTTTTTTGGACACACATTTAAGTGCTACAAATCAACAACAAACAAAGAAACAAATATGCTGCTATTGTAATCTTTCTTGAAGCTCAGCTGCAGAATCCGACAGAGCAATACATCTTTTGCAGAGTTATTAGTTACTTAATAGAAAAGCGATTTAAATTCAAAGAACTAACTTTAGAATTTTATTATTCCATCTATCAAAGATTTTTAGCTGTAATTGAAGTATCTCTTAGCAAAAAAAGAAGAAAACCAAAACAACATAAATATTAATTCAGAGAGATGAGAGAAATCCGAGATCAACCTATACACGATTGATTTTCAGAGCTGTTAAAATTTGGCTGGTGGTGCTTGATCTAGTAGATATAGTAAGATGAAACGTATCTTAAGCGCATTTCTTTCGAGGATCATATTCGTCACACTTGGCAAATAATTAAAAAGGAGGGATTACTGAAGTCCATTTCTCTTAAACTTCACCTTTTAAAAAAATGTTCTGGTTTAAAAGAATATCACTAAATTTTTAACGATATGTGACGGCAAAATTATCAGAAAAATTATGTCATTTCTTACCCATCCATCTTCTCATCCTACACCATGTTGACAACTATACGTTATAAATCACTAAACAATTTATAAAACAGTTATAAATTAGTTCCACCTCATTAAGACATAGAAATTCCAGACATTTCCGAAAAAAGAAAAAAAAACAGAAATGTTTCTACTTGATTTCCTTTTTTCCTTGTATAAAGGTTTTGGGTTAAAATATTTATCATTCGTAACAGCTAACATAAATGGATCTGGAAACTGAACTTTATATCTAGAGGAGGATTATCGCAAAATAAACCCCAAACCATGTAAGTAATATTTGCATTAAAATATGAGTTTATTTTATTCCTCAAGATGTAAGAACTCTCGACGGAAACTTTTCTCTCGGATCTCTCGGAAGTTTAATTAAATGCCATTCCCTTGAAAAGAACACTAAAATTTTCACTGAAGAAAAATTAAGCCATTTAAATTAATTGATTATTATTTTTTATTGATTTTATTATTATTACAACCGTTTGTAGTGATGATCACTTTTGAGTCAAAGACCATAGACCGCTACATTGAATCAATCAATACATTCAAAATACAGCTTAAAGAAACAAATCATAGGGTATACAAGGATATCAGAAAAAAACACATCACTATTACATTGTTGGTATCACTCGTCTGTCTTTAAATAAAAAAAAGAAAAAAAAATACAAGTACACAGATTGAAAATCATGGCACATTTAGTTTTTGCTTTCTTTAAAAAGTTTTCGATTTTGTGTCGTTTTTTTTTCTCCATGCGATTCCGTTAGATAAATTTTCCAGATGAATAATCAAAATTCAGCACTAGCAGCGTAGTGCTTCT
>BGPR01054892.1:0-10129 GCA_013235015.1 Araneus ventricosus
AACCCAACCGGGGGTACCAGAATAGACCCCTAAAAAGTCAGCTAAAAGTATTTTAGGCACTCTACATGCATAATGATAACCTTCAATCAAAAGTATAAAAAGATTATGAAAGAAAGAATTTGGTAGAAACTAGATTATATGTTAAGAAAATGATGAAATAGATACTTTAGGAGACTTTAAATTAGATTTCGAATTCGTACAATAATCCGGTTCGTCAAAAGTCAGATTCATTACATAGAATTGATTTGTTCTAACCTTTTGAAATGAGACGGATTAAATCCCGAAGTAAGGACCATAGACAACAGAACTCAAAACATTAGAGGTATGACAAAAGAATTTCTTGACATCAAAAGAAATAAAATAATTACTGTATTCAAATTACATTAAATACAAATTATTATTAACTAAGGGGTCTATTCTGGTACCCTCGGTTGGGTTGGGAGATGTCACTTTTCCCGTTGTTAACCTGCAGAAAAAGTGACGTCTCCCAACCCAACCAGGGGCACCAGAATAGACCCGTACAAAATCATTTCGTAGAAAAAAATGCATCTTTTTTTTAAGCAGGCTAGATGAGCAAGTCAGAGCAGTGCTACTCAACTCAAGAACACATTTTGAGTACTATATAAGACCATTTCGGAATGGCATCAGTATGTTCTGCAGCCTGCAGTTTTGAATAGTTTATCCTCCTGAGATGCGGTGCTTTTTGAGTTTCGCATTTGTTTTGTTAATTTCTGTTGTCAGTGGTGAGTAACTTTTAGTTAATATTTTTTGTATATGTCTAGGAATAACAGGGATGGATTTTATTTTGCTCTTAAATGCTTTAGCGTAGAAATCTTATTTATTTCATAAGTCTACCTTTTATTTTCATCCGTTAATTTTTGCCTCTTTAAGTCGAATGGGGGGGGGAAGGACATTAAATATTTTACTTTTTTTTTGTTCTTTGTTGAGTGGCGATGTCTTTCTCTGGTTTCTTGCGATTGTTGTTGCTTCTGCTGATCTCAATGATGGCATGACACTACTGACAGACTCTCGTACGAATCGAGGCAGACTCGATTTGCATCTGTCGTGCAACTAAGACTTATCTTCGGTTCTAAAAGCTTATCTTGTATTTTATTTAAGGCATTCATTATCATCAGTCTATTCTCCTTGTGCGGAAGCTTGGCCTCTTGTGTTTCCCTGAAACGTAACTGGGAAAACTAAACGCATTGATCTGAACTGCATTCTGCACGTGTATAAAGGGCTAAAATCGTGAAGTTCTATATGGCAATTGCCCGCAATCCTAATACGATTAAAGAATAAAAGTTTTCGTTCTCAGTTTCTTGTATAGAATCCTCTCTATACTATTGTTAGATTTAAACAGCGCAAATTTAAAGGTCTTCCCATAATTTTTTTTAATCTGGTATAAAGTTTTCCAGAAAGGCGACATCAAGGCAATACTTTCTGCAGACATCTGGTAGCTGAGGGCTTACTTGAAAAAATCTGCATCCAAAACAAATCGGATACGACTCTCGTTTTGAATCAAGTTTTTAATTTTAAAAGGATGCGAGTAACTGACCTAAAATTTCAATTATCAGGATTCTTTGGCGTTTTCGAAGTATCGAAATATTTGTCTTTTGTGATGGTTTGGAATATGGAAGTAAGAATAGCGACTCCAGTCTCCAGTAAAAACTTGAATATTAGCCTTTCACCTGTAGATTATACCTACATATTTGCTGTTGGAATAGGTATGACTGAATCTGCCAACCGAATACTTAACCAGTTTATTCTCCAAGTAAGCGGATTTATATAAACCGCTTCCCTATTTTTATCTACAAAGTAGGGCTACGCAAGTGTTCAATCTCGTGTAATTTAAGCGTTCCTTAGAATTCCTGCGTTCCATTTAACGTATCTCTTTTTCTTAGGATCGTCAGATTGCTCAGACTATGACTTCCCATGTGAAGATGGCGGATGCGTAGATTCAGAATTATGGTGCGATTCTCATAAAGATTGTTCCGATGGATCTGACGAAAAGTATTGCAGGAAATCTAATTTTAAAAAAGGTAAGCATTAATTTTATTGAATGTGTTTAATTCCGAGAACAGGATGATCCATAAATCAAACTTTTTCTGGTTTATGAATTATCATTTTTTAAAGGTAATGTAACTGGAACCGAACGGATAGGTAAAAGCAGGATTTTTCCGAAGGCGGAAAGATTCTAGAGTAGTACGTTCGCTACTGAAAGATGTCTATGGCTTTACTGCTGATTTCTCGATGGGTGTTTCTCTCACAGGGACGCGTTTCAAAACTTTCTGTCGCTGGTGAGCGTCGTAATGCACCGTTTTCATATCACTCGAGAACTGCAACGCGATTAGTCTCGTAAAGGTCGTTGTATTCAGCAAGATGTATCACCACGACATGCCTCTGCAAAGCATGCTAAACTATATTTCGTTGGGATTGCGTTTATCGATTGATCCCTTCCACACTCATTGCCTCTCGATATGACACTTTGCGACTTTTTGTTTTAGGGACTCGTTGTCGAAAAAGCACGCAACATGCGTCGATTGCCAATATTGAAAGGTTCCTGCTGTACAAGTGCTACTTAAGGCGCTATACTGTTCACAGTATTAATCTGATGGCTCTGCTGCTGAATGACGGACGGTACGTTGATCAGATGGAAGCTTACTTGTACCTCGCGAGTGACGTTTTTCATCGTTAAAATCTGGCTTTCCCATCTGTTCGATGAAACCTTTGTTCTTTTTTAATAACTTTTGAGGCTCTTTCCTGACTTTTGGGTCGGTAGCCTTTTTGGTACCTATCGAGTTGTTTATGAACTCGAAACTTAAAGGAAAGAAACCGATGCAGATGGCATGAGTTTCGCAATAAAAAGTTCGAGAAGCGTACAAAATCGGGACAGTGGTAGCTGAAGTTCCATTGGTTTCTAGAAGGAATAGATTACAGAAGTGTTTACTAGGAAGAGAGGCCGGCAATTTCTATTCGCACTGTAACTATAGGATTTTTTAATCGTAGGGCTTCAGTTTCAAAACTTATCCGACTGTATTTCTTGGTAGAAGAGCACCGTTGAACAAAATGTACTTCCTATATAACCAGTGAGAAACTGAATCGCCTCTTTACTTGTAACAAATTTGAAACAATTTTGCCTTTGCTTGAAATGTCAATTCAATTCACTACCAGATGGTACCACTAGTACAAGATCAAAGTTTATCAATGGATTAACCGACGAAACTATTGACGTCGGGAATATACAATTATACAAGATTCAAGAACTCTAGCGAAAACAGACGAGACTAGAAATTTGATAAAATTCCAGTCTTAAATATAAACGAGTTAAGAGCTTGTTAAATATTCCGGGTATGGAGATGAGTTAAAAAGCAACAGGAATTCCATATTTTTCCAAAGCCATGAAATTGACATTTCAAGCAAAGGCAAAATTGTTTCAAATTTGTTACAAGTAAAGAGGCGATTCAGTTTCTCACTGGTTATATAGGAAGTACATTTTGCTCAACGGTGCTCTTCTACCAAGAAATACAGTCGGATAAGTTTTGAAACTCTTTGGAAAATATGGAATTCCTGTTGCTTTTTAACTCGTCTCCATACCCGGAATATTTAACAAGCTCTTAACTCGTTTATATTTAAGACTGGAATTTTATAATCAAATTTCTAGTCTCGTCTGTTTTCGCTCTAGTTCTTGAATCTTGTATAATTGTATATTCCCGACGTCAATAGTTTCGTCGGTTAATCCATTGATAAACTTTGATCTTGTACTAGTGGTACCATCTGGTAGTGAATTGAAAATTGGAATTGAATTGAAATTCTTCGGTAAGAATGATTGTATTGGTAAACGTGAACTTTTGCTTCTTTTCTTACGAAAAGAAGGTAGGCGCTGTACGCTACTGGACAATGTAGCCACGCATTCCTGTACGAAACTTTAAATTTTAACATTCTTTAACCCTCTGAGCACAGTTGTATACGGAGGTTTGCTTACTAATGGATAGGTGAGACTCGTCCACCCCGTTTCACCTTTCCTCCTCACTACGAGTGGTGGAAGATGTCAATGGAAGGCCTTTCATCTCTTATCTCTACCCCGAGGGGTCCCTTAATGACTACTGGCTCAACTGCCTTGTCCCCGCTTTCGGAACATCAAACGGCCGAAATCAGCCCCACTAGTATAGAAGTTGCATGGCCGATCACGGCCGGCTTAGGAGTCGGAGGGTTAAAAATTAAGATATTGGGGATGAGAATAAATTCTACTTTCATAGTATTTCTACCGCTGCTTAACAATTTCCAGTTCGTTTTGGTCCCTAGCTTTGACTTTAAAAAATCTTAATCCTGTTCGTACGTTAATAAAAACGTCTTTGATTTTCCATTTTTGGTGAGTGAAAGCTATATTTTCAAGAGATCGCTAAAATTCGGGTGATTAAAACTCTACTATAAAGCCGATTCTACTCTAAACCTTTTTATTGCATTCGACATTCTAGCTTTGAGGCTTTTTTCTTTAGCTGCTGTTGAAGCTATAAAAATACGCTATATTGTTACAATTATCGCATGACCCCATTAAGAAGTTTCTTCAAAGTCTTGGATCTCGAATCGCGTCGATGAGGGAAAATTTCTTCTGCACGTTGATTGTCTGAACATGGTCTTGGACCCCCGTGCAGTAAAATCGCGACTCTCATTTTCCTGAAATGCGTTAAACGCACTTCAAAGATAATAAATGTGTACGTGATATAGAAGGTTTCGTTTAGATATCTCATTCAAAGGTTCGTCTATTATAAATCTTGACTGATGGTTCTTTCCCACGCAGATCCTAACAAGTGTCCCACAAATTACTTCAAATGTGATAATGGGCCTTGCATACCAATGGTAGGCCGATGTGATGGCTACAAAAACTGTGAAGACTCCTCCGACGAACAGAACTGTGAGCAACGGCATTCATCTTCTAAAAGTAAGTATTTGAGGGAATCTGTTAATTAAAAATTCTCTATACTCTACTATACCAGATTGAAATGCGTATAAATCTCGAATCGTTCCTTCTCGCATTACTTCCAGTATTCTCGTCGTAATGGAATAGAGTGGGCATTCATCCTCGAAACCAATCTATACACCAGGCGAACTTGACATCGCCCCCCCCCCTTGTAATTTTTGTAAGGGCAGTTCACAGTAAATTGGCATATGAATTTGCGCAAATGAAGCAATTATAACTAAAGTATGAAACTCGACACGTGTTCTGCTTACTACAATACTTAACTGGCAAATGTTTCTGTAGTAGCCAAGGTTCTATTTTAAAAGTATCTATATATTAATTTTTTAGTCAACATGCAGAATATAAGGTAAAGACGAAGATATCTCGGAAGAAATTTCTTCAGAGAGAAGGTGAATAACCTACAATACTTGCGTGTTAGATGTTGGCAGTGTTGAGGAATTACTTTAACTCGGAGCAAACTCTTTCAAAGCACACATTTGTATCTTAATCTGTAGATTCCAGTGTTAAAATTAATAAAGTTGTCATGGTTTCTGATGTAAACCTCAATTTTTCAATGAGTACACGACTTGTTCTGTTTGAATCCTCGATTGAAATCTTTCCGAATTGACCTAGGAAAATCTTCGTGTGACGCCACATGATTTGGGTCTCTTATCGCAAGATCCCTTCTTAAAACGAATCTACAACGAATCCTGTTGTCTTTGTAGGTGATGGTATGTCTCCTCCATCTATGTCTGTGACTGTACCGTTGGAAACACGGACGACCTCGGCAACGACGTCAAAGACGACTAATCGTACTACAACCCACCAGCCTAGGTCTAAAGTTGAATCTTCATCAACAAATTTCTCCGACTCTCCTGGAGCTGTGCAGAACTCCGAGATAATGTATTCGGATTCCCAACATTCTGATTATTCTCAACAGCGGGAAGAAGCTCAGAAATGGCTTCTTTCACAAAGGAGAAGCGACTTCGGCTGGGGAGAGGAAACTCCAAGAGCTCTGACTGCTTTGTACCTTTCCGACTTGCAAAGATCTATCGACAAGGATGAAAGCGATATGTTAATGGTAAAACAATTGGAAGTGCAACTCGCCTTGGATATGTCGAGGTAACCAATACTTTATTGACTAGAATAAATTGGAAGTTATGTTTTTAAATGTACTCTTGTCGACAATTCAGATCAATTTAATAAACTTCGTCGGCCTGAATACACTCCTACTGTTTTAAAAACTAAGCTGTCGGATTTATATACATTGCACTCATTCCTAGGAATTTGACTTGGCATTCAAAGAAAAGGCGATCATTAAGTCGTTTATTTCCAGCAACACTTAGAGCACAACCAGACTCGACGAATACATTGCAATGGGTCTCTCTTAAACTTTCAGAATTGCAAGAACAAGCAGTAATGTTCTTGCCCTGGTATTTGAAAATTAAATGACTCCTGATATTTGTTATTCTAGCTACGATTGGATGAAATGTCAGTCGACTCTCTAAAGTGTTCAAGTCTTTTCAATACGAGACTTTTTTTGTTGACCTACCATTGGAAGTTTCGTCACTGTGCAGCAGGTGTTGCAATTTGAAAAGGCGTGAAAGACTTTAGAAAATCGGAACTTGTTTCTTCCAGTAGGAATGCGAAGTCTTAATGCGTCTACATCAAAGCCTCTGCCCCAGTCTTAAAGGAAACCATACAAGTAACGTTCATATAGTCCATCTCAACACTTTCAAGTCTTAAGCAAATCGAAGCTGTTCAGAATCCATTATCTTTACCTCGTCTTCGTATCGTATAGTGTTTCTCTCCTCTCTAAGATTTTTTTGTTATCTAAAAGCAGTTGAAAACGTAACCCTTTGCATCAGTTTGAGTCTGATTCGTCATTCTCGAAGATGCATCGTTTTCGTAATCTTGTTGTAAAACAGTTCCTTAAAAACCCATGTAATAAAAGAACTCGGACTGACATTTAATTAAAACGAATCGATAACAATTTTATGAGCTTAAGAATTCATAGGAATCTTCCTACTCAATCTTGTGAAATTATGAATTTTATTACTTTTCCGATTGAAAAGGTTTAATATTGCAACTATAAAAGTAGCATAAGCTAGTTCCGATGTATCGACATTAACAGCCGAAGATCTTGGAATGCCTTCTTGATGACTAGGGTGGGTACGTTTGAGATTTTAATCTTCTACCACAAAAGAGATTCCGAACTAAATTTACCTTTTCAGTATGAAATTAACTGCAAAAGGATGTAAAGGACTTTTGCCGAATATGCTGGTATTCGCCCGCAATATCCCCTGCAGTAGCCCACTGTCGCGAATTGACAACTATCGTTGAGTGATTTTACGTTAACATACCGGTGTATTTAGAGCCAAGTTTAAATGAAAATGTAAATACACGATATCTTGCGATCTAGATATACGAGACGTATATGCTTGGATATTTTAAAAATTTTATGCGACTTGAAAACAACGAACGTGTGGTGCAGTATGGCCAAATTGGCCCTTGTGCCATTAAAACAAAACCGCACCAACCTGGATATTTTATTCGGTAGTCTTAATCCGGGTCCAGAGAATGTGGCTAAGATTGGTTTTATTCTATTGATTTAGTTTCGGATGTGTTTAATCGGTGATTAGTAACAGTCGCATCGCATTGAATAATTTATAATTGCTTCAGGTATGAACAAAATTTGAAGATTTATAGTTGCCGACACTCCACTATTGCAAACATGAAGTACTCCTAGTTTCCCAGGAATACCCACAATTGTGCTATAATCGGTTGAGATGTACCTCTTCCTAAAGCCAGCATCCACAAGGCACTACGCGTCGACGAGCGCTTGCTATAACCGGTTTTAGTTTATATAAAATGTATTCAAACTAGTTGTAGCGCAATGTGTAAACTTTCAGTGTGGGATCGGGTTCACTGCCAGCGCTATAGATGAGACTTACCGGATTTCCTCTTTATAGAAGGCTCCTTAGTTTTCATACCGAACTTCTGTGTCAAATCTGTTTTGTGCATCCGTAAGATGCAATGAAGTAGAACTTCTGAACTAATATTCCGTAGTTACTTGCATTTCTTTATCCATGGCTAAACTCCTGCATCAACCGACGTATCCGAATTCGTAATAACTGTTGCCGATTTCTGGCAAACGTCTTGGAACATTATGATGGGGGTTGCCTTGCGTCCTGTATATACGGGAATATCGCCGTATTTCGCTACTCGGTTGCATTTTGCCCCGTTCTCTCCCTAAACTCTACGCGAGACACCAGGCGCGTATTTAATTGTATGAAATGATTTTAAGAAAATTAACTTTGAGATACGACTGGGATAAAATGGATAGATCTTGCATCTACTCTATGTGTCCGTATTAGATTACTCTGATAAATTATTAACTTTAAGACCCATTTTCCCATTCATTCAGCCCTTAAATAAATGCTTGGCAATCGTAGAAAGCCTACATTATGGATAACTTCATATACTAGACGTATCTTAAGATCCGGCTTGGTGAACACTAAATTGAATGCTATTAAATGGTCAGATTTGTACAAAAAGAGAACAATCCATATTTACGCGTTTAGATAGTTTTTCAAAGGAAGTACTATGCAAAGCGTTTTTAATAAACGTGCTCTTTTCTTTCAGAAATGGAACGAAAACAATGAAACTGACGGATCTTGCACTATACATTTATGCTTCAGTTCCACGGTTACGCTGGTTTGAAATATCAAACAGCTAACAGTTTTTCCGCCTCCACGCGTTCTGGTTCTATATATTTTTGTAAAAAACGCAATATCGCCATCAGTCACATCTGCTAAATATGGGTCAATGGAACATCAAGATGTCGATGGTCGCGTTCAGTTTACCTGGACAGGAAGTAGGCAACTGGGCGTACATTTCTGGCAATCCACCAGTGTTCATTTTGAAATTTCCTTCAGATCATGCTTAGGTCGAAAAGATTGTACATTTCACAGTGAATTCCGTGTGATGGGGTTGGCTTGCACATGGATGGTCTTGGATGTACCAAGAAAACATGGGGTTTGAGTTCAGAACATGGGGAATTTCATAAGCCTCTAAACCAAGATTAAAAAGACGCAAGTTCAACGAGGGGATGGTCGAAACAATGAAGTTAATTCTGCTTTGGATAATATTACGTTTCTCTGTGGAATCCTGATCATTTGGTACATAGCGGTGTAATGTTTGGGAGACCAATACATGCCACCTCCGAATTTCGTATCAACATTCCAGTTCTGGAAGGAGATGGATCTATCGAGAGATTCAACAGAAGGCGTGTGTCATAGGTGCAAGCATACAGGTTAAAGGCGGGCGGTCTGAGCTGACTGCGATTTCTGAGGAATCAAGACTTGTCGAGAAATACTGGAATTCGAGATCGAGTACCCTAATTAAGTTCTTGCAATATTAGAGCACTCAGGTTAAGGAGGTTTAGGCTGCTTCTCATCGAATATTTCCGTTAACACAAGACTTCATTTTAAAAAAGTCTAGTAATGCCAAGATGCTCCACAGCTGTCAAGATATTGAGGACAGACATAGTTTATAAGTTAATTGGTTTTAAAAGCCGATTAGTTCTGAAGAGATGGGTGCCACATAAATATAGGTGACTTCCATCTCCCACAAATCTGGACATAGGCGAAACTCGAACAAGGAGTTCCTGACAGTCAAGCTGAGCAATTTACCACACGTTCAGAGAAAATTTTTAGCCTAAGACCAGGGGAGACAGCTTTTAGAAATTCATTAACGACATGGATCAAAACGTAAAACTATGGTATTGAATACGAGCGATTATGAATATATCCATGATAGTTTACAGTATCTTAATGATTTCAATACTCTTATTTATCGTTTAATATCAGGCGTATTTGAGTGCAGAGGACTATATTCCTTACTCTAGGACTACGTTGAAATCGGCGCAGAAGAATTAGCACATTATCCTATCGCACGATTGCGGCATTTCTGTCAAATAATTCATAAGGTTTCCTTGATTGTCATGCATGCGTGGTAAGCATTGTTTCAAACAGAGTCAAATAAACCGATGGATTAAGCAGATGCTGCAATGTCCCTGAGCAGAGTTGACATAGGATACGAAGCGTGTAACCAGCTCACCATAGAAGTTTTTGGGATCTTTACAGCTGAGAAGAGCGTTTATGGCATAGT
>BGPR01054893.1:0-10129 GCA_013235015.1 Araneus ventricosus
TTGATTTGCTTCAAATTTTGTGCACTTGTGTACTCATGATGACTACAGACCATTTTAACCCTCGGGTGATCTATTTCATATTCTTAAAAATTTCCTTCCTCTGATTTGAGATTTGGAATTTTCGGTACATTTTACGTGAGTTTTTTAAAATCGTATTTTTTTTGGGGGGGGGATGAGAGATGAGATGACTGTTGAAACTGAGATGCATCTGTTGAAAGACTTTCTATGCACTTTTATTTAGTTTGATTTGCTTCAAATTTTGTGCACTTGTGTATTCGTGATGACAACACACCATTTTAACCCTTCACCGCTGTATACTGTATCAAATTTGATACATAATTTTTTTTCATGTTAGTAATGAATAGAATTTATTTTCCACTCGTACACTCTGTATCAGATTAGAAACATCATAAGACAGGATAATAATCATTCGTTCCATTTCCCATGGACAGCACAGGTCTTATTGATAAGTCTGTAGTAGTCAGCTATTCAATTCCTGACTTCAATTATTCAATTCATGTAAATATTGACACATTTATGCAGTTTTTAGCATTTAAAAGGAGTTTTGCGTATTTCAAGGTTTCTTCAATTGCACTACCTTTTGATATTACTTTTAAAATACTTTTTTATTGCTTTATAAGAAAAATAGCGTTTTGATACGTTCAATAAATTTAATTTATAATATCACAATTCTATTCTGTTCTTATATGTGAAGTTCCCTTACCAAAAACATTTTTTATTTTGAAATTTAAAAAATCGTGCATTGAATTGTTTTTTTTCAGAAATTAATTATCAGTTACTAATTAATAAGTTTTGATTGCGTTGAGATTGCGCCACCTAGAGAATATGATAATCAATAGATCTCATGATTAAATGGTAGAAAATAATTAAAGTTGAAAATTATTCTGTTTATTAAGCTAATAAACGTGAGTTTGAAAAATGATTTATTTTAAGTTTATTGCACACTATTATTTAACTTTATTTCTTCCATATTTGAAAGGTGGAATTTTCCAATCAATTTTTCACTCATTTCCTGATATGTTAGAATTTTGAAA
Organism: Araneus ventricosus; assembly: GCA_013235015.1. Taxonomy (NCBI): domain Eukaryota; kingdom Metazoa; phylum Arthropoda; class Arachnida; order Araneae; family Araneidae; genus Araneus; species Araneus ventricosus. The sequence continues at coordinate 1,056 of BGPR01054893.1, forward strand.
TCTGTGCACTTTTGAATTCTTGATGAAAAGACACTGTTTTAATAATTTCAGAACTTAATTACCAGTTAATCAATAATTTAATTAAATTTGTTCCATACATGGGGCTTCGCCTGTCAGGAAACAAGAGGAAAAAATTTATTTCACTATTCCATGATATTTAGAAATTCGAATTAATCCCTTGACCGAGTGTCATCAGAGACATTTCACTTTTCTTGCTTGCTATCTTTTAAATTTAGCATTTCCCTTCCGTATTTTCTATTTCTCTTCTAATTGTTCATTTTGAACAGAATGAATTGTCGAACTCAACAGAACATTACCATAAACATTACATTACATTAATGTAATGTTCTGTTCTGTAATGAACATTATGTTATTATATCACAATATAACATGAACAATACATTACAACATTAAACAGAACATTACAGAACTTTAATGATTATTGATTAAACAGAACATTGCAGAACATTAATGATTATTGATTAAACAGAATATTAGTGATTACTGATTAAACAGAACATTAATGATTATTGATTAAACAGAACATTAATGATTATTGATTAAACGGAACATTACATTGTAAAGAATGAACTGTCAAACTCAACATAAATTTTGAACAGAATAAATTGTCAAGAAGAGTTCATTTTGAACAGAATGAATTGTCAAGAACTATTCATTTTGAATTGTTCATTTTCTTTGTTCATTTTGTGCATGTCAATGCTCAAAATTATTTTCTGTTAACATTATCTGTTTCCTAAATAATGTTTGTCAAATTCTAAGTTTGTATTTATTTTTGGGTTTTCAATAAATCTTCTAGTATACCCAATCAACCGACAGAGAACAGTCCTGGCTCCGAAATGTTAACTTATAATCAAAAATTGCAAATCTCAAGAGTTCTATGGACTTTTAGTTCAATCAATATGAAAACACATTTCAGGAACAGAAGTATCATCTAATTCGATAGTAAAAGAATTAAGACAAACAAAAAACTCATTAAATTAAGATTTTCTACTTTTTAGAACACTAATAAACGTGTACTTTTTGAAAACTAGGCGGTTTTTTTTTTACATTTGTGCGTTTTTAGTTTCGAATCATTTTTGACGAGGCATAAATTCAGGTTGCAATCTAAAGAAGAATTCTCTCACTTGTGCATCAGAAATTAATGACCCTTTCTGATTTCGAAATTCGTCTTACTGGCCATGCTTTTAAAATATAACTTCTATAACAAGCTAGAAATTGTTTTTTTTCATTTTCTCTCTCAATGATATGGAGTGACTTCCTAGTACATGTGCGATTTTGTTCTATACTACTCCGGCATTACAATTTCTACGGTAATGATTCATTATTTACAATTAATATAGACTTTCTATGAAGGAAGGAGGCATTGAGAGGGATTCTGTGAGTGCATATTTATTCTACGTCAAGAGACAAACTAATTGGAAAAGATGATATCATCACTCTAGTCTAACAAAATTAAGATGGATGGTAATTGAATATTTACTAAATTACTAAATTTTTAATTCACAAAGTCTGCAACAAATTCAACATCAAAGTGTAGTTATCCATGAATGTGCCATGTTCATCGTGTAGCTTAGATGCACAAAAATATTTCTGAAAGCTGATTACCTAACTAAAGTAGATCAGAAAAATTCATCAAAGTAAAGAAGACTCACAAAATGAAGAAGTTACTTCATTGACATGGCATGATTTTCTAAGAAATGAGCCTTTTTGTGCTGTATCACACTTGTATTACTTGGACAGTCCACTATTTCTGAATAATATGACGTTCTATGAAGAAAGGAAGAAATGAGATAGATTCTGTGTATGAATATCTACGTTACATCTAGAGACAAACTAATTTGGAAAGAGCAGCGCATTTGCGGAACATCCACTATTCTTATATCATTGTTCTAGTTTCACCAAAACGAAGACGAATGGTAAATGGATATCTATCAAAATACCATGTTTCTAATTAACAAGGTATATAACAAATTCAATATCAAATTGTAATTATCCATTAATGTGCTATGTTCGTTGTGTTCTGTAGTTGAGTTCAAAAATATATTTCAAACTGACTTCCTGACAAAAATAATTATCATGAACGGAATTTGGTAAAGTAAGAAAGAATGTGTGCGTTTGAAAAGAAGAATATAAGCAGAAAATGACTGCATCAGTGAATTTATGTTTTTAGTGAACGCATTCACGGGCAAATGGTAAACAACCAAAGCAGTGGCGGCTTGTTAGCTCAGAAACAACCGTGCTGCAGAAGTTGTATTGACCTAAGTTGTAGGAAATTTTATGTTCGTTATTTTGGTATATAATGTTGATATACCAAAAATTGATAATTTTTGAGTTAAAAGCAAAAAACTGGGAAAATGTTTTTTCATATTTTTTCGGCTATAACTAAAATTTGAACAAAAAGTTTTGGTGGCAAACCTCAGATTCGTAATCAGCATCCCAAAAAAGATAGAGGAGCAAAAAATTGCAACTCCTCCAGAATTTGATTTAAAAAACTACTACTGAGAGAAAGCGAAAAAAGGCCAAATGAGGAAGACGCGCCAAGCGTTAGATAACCCGGAGTGCAATTTCAATGGGCGAACGGGTTTTTTTCTTCTTCCGATTGAGAGTTTCGCGTTGCTCAATGCGGGAATTTCAATTCTAGGAGGGGCAAAATTCTCTGCAGCTCTGATCTGTCTCTCTCTTACTTTTTGATTTATTTTCCTGTCTTCCTTTTGCGTTTTTTCATTACTTTTTCTCGATTATCATTGAACTCTTAAAGTGGAAAAGTAAGCCAATTAAAATAAAGACGAAAATACAAGTTTTAAAATAATTTCAGGATGACTTCAGCTATGCAGACCTAATGGACGAGCCGCCACCGAATCAAACGGGCAAAATACACGGGTTTGTATAGGAAAGTAATGGCGAACCCTTTTGAGCAGTGGCTAAAATTCTGTTCATTATTTTTTTTTCTTATTAGCCCATGGATCAGTAGGTCAGTAGTGTCAGCAAGTATGTGTGTGGTAAGAAGGGCGCCAATAATTTGGAATTTGTTGAGAGAAAAACTTAATTTTTTCTCACTTTAGTTGCGTACGCCAAGGCTGCCAATTGGTTCATAGTACATACTAGTACATCCCCATTCTACGACGCAACGAATATGCGCGACAAGGATATGATCGACTGACATGAATCATACACATGTGCAGTGATACGATAGAAGATCAATTACCCAACGTCCAATTGTAAATACTTCTTTTTATAAACTCGACATTAGATATTTTTACTTTATTTTTTAAGGGGACATACGATTCTTAAACCTCGTAAAAATGGGGAAACTGTCAATTTCGATACATTATACACTGACGGTGTCTCACTGTGGTTTTTCAAAATTAAAAATGTATTGTTGCAAGAAAGAATTATATGCGTTTCGAGCTTTCAATTCAAAACACAAACCTGAATGTTTGAACAGTTGAAAAGTATTTAATTGTTTTTCTTTTCTTTCTCAAACGCTGAAAGTTTGAAGACTGGCATGGGGGAATGAACTGAACCTGCAATAAACGCAGAATTCTATTCTGCGATTCAGATGAATTTTTTCCTTTTGCACTTGTTTTAGCCTTTATAACTATAAAAGCGTGGTTAGACTATTTTTAGTTTAGTTCAAACATCTGTAATTTAAACACTTACTTGGCTCGAATCTACAACAGCAAAAGGTAGGTTATCTCTCATATAGAATCAGTTTTATTTTGTTGGCATGACCAAATTAAGCAGTGAAACTAATATATCCTTACAGATTTCTTCAGAAACATCTCTGCTAAATATGGAAATCGAGTTGAAAGAACGAGTAATATATGCAACGAAAGAAAATATTGCGCATTGTGGGATTAAATATGAGCTTTATTCTACTATCTAAAAACTTTGGAAATACAGAAGTTTCGTATTGAAGAAACCTTACAGGGAGGAAGAATGACCTCATTACTTTTTTTTATCTGATTTTTAGAAACCATTAGAAATAAAGGAATAATAACCAACGTAGTAGTTTTCTGTAAGCTGCATTCAGTCAATAACCTCATAGAAGAAATTTCATTCTACTCATTCTGAACTGTTGCCAACCTACTGAATATAATCAAATGCTGTTCGTTGGTGGCAGTTATGTGGGAACGGAAGAGATAGACTTCGTTTTACTTTATATAGATTTCAAAAATGTAATCTTGAAGAAATCTTCTCATACATGATTTAATACTTATTTTTTATTAGTTTTTTTGCAAATTTTTTTGAAAGTGAACTGTTATAAATACATTCTGAAAAATTTATTAAACGATATGAGAAGATCCGAAAATATATTGTATTTGTAATTCTTAGAAACTTAAGTAAAACATAATAAGAACCAGGAGTGTAAATAAAAGGAACTCCTATAATATTTTAAAAATTTCTATATTTTAAATTCTTACCTAATGAAATGAAATTCTGTTTCAAAATGCATTTAAAGGAGGTAATGAATATGTATTATTTTGCTTAAAGAGATCGTTCGTTTGGAGCTTTCGTTTAGAATAAGAATTTAGACGAGGAATGTGTGTGTTAATGTAAATTTTACGATGGATAAGAGGTAGCAAAATGCACTTAATTAATCTTTTCGACGATGAATGCTAATGTAAATTTTACGATGGATAAGAGGTGGTAAAATGCACTTAATGATTCTTTTCGACGATGAATGTTCATGTTAATTTTACGATGGACAAGAGGTACCAAAATGCACTTAATTAATCTTTTCGACGGTGAATGTTAATGTAAATTTTACGATGGATAAGAGGAAGCAAAATGAACTTAATCTTTTCGACGATGAATGTTAATGTAAATTTTACGATGGATAAGAGGTAGCAAAATACACTTAATTAATCTCCATATGTTTATAGAACACAGAAGTGTGATTGGGGGGAAAACACTGTAACGCAATATAAGAATTTATTATCTAATATAACAATCAATGAAGTATCGGAAGGTCACATCACTTCATTTCTTAATTAAAATATCTCGGCTACAGGGCTGTGCGAGGGGGTGGCCGGATTGGCTCCCACCAAGGACGCAGTCAGAGGACAGCAAAAAAATGAGTTAAAAAGTCAAGGTTTAAGGGTAAAATTGGTACGGTATGTTATCCAGTTGAAAAAAGAATTCAGATATAAGTTTTCTTTGGCCGATTAAAAATTACGGGTGACAAATAAACTTTCACATATGCAGTGCATTCAACAGCTACAACACGCCACTATGACTGTTCCTTTTTTTGACTAGTAGAGTGTCATTCAGTATCTGTCTGTTAGATAGGAAAAATAATAGCGCCAGAATCAAGGGTACCCGGTTTTATCCCAATCTCCCCTACAAATATTTACAAACTTTTAATACCGTTAGCATAATTCCGTCGTTTAGACTAATTCCTGATGATAAAACTGTGTACGAAACTTTAGCTAGCTATTCAAATTCAATGTCTATATGTTCAATCTAGCTATTCAAATTTTTGAATTATAGTATTCACATGAACGCGGACAGGTGGACTTTCAACCCACTTTCAACCATTTAGTCATTTAACACATGTTCTTTCAATAGCTCTGCACCTGTTCTGTTTTCTATCTGCATGAACGTCCCTAATAGAGTCAAGTGATTGGCTGTGTCATGCAGCATCAAATTGCACATTTTTTTCTTTTTTAAGTACACTATCCAATCTACCCAAAAGGGCGGGCGCTTCCTGTATAGTATAGATATAAAGCAATGATAAGAATATCAATGCATGCGACACACAAAACAAACACAGCAATAGAACGTTGCAAACATTGCGTTATCAACAAAAAATAAGTGCAACTCAAAAACCTTATCTTACAATAGTAAACCAAGTTTTTCACAAAAAAGTAACTTGTAGTGGCAAAAAAGTTACTAAAAGTAAATACACACCACAAGATTGCAATAAAATTCAATGTAACCACCACATTGTCGGTAATTACCTCATTCCTTGCACATGCATTTGATTTTAACTTGAATTGACGCGGCATCTTCTATTCATAGTTGGGATGAAAATACGTTGATTAAAACACAGTATTAAATATCATAGAGAAACACGTTGAATGTTTTCTTTTAAACAATGGAAACTGTTGAACAAAGGTAAAATAATGAAAAGAATTATGCCAAAAAAATTTAAAAATTTATTAAAATTAGAGAAAAATCGTATGGTAATTCTTACTCTGATGAATAATGAAAGTAATTTTTTATTGGGATTAAGTAAAAAATTCTTTTGTGCTGCATGGCCTAAGTGAAAGCTATTATGTAGAAAAAACGCCAAAATTTCTGCTGCTTACTTTTTTTATTAATTAAAATCAAAAAAAAGGCCTGAGGTGCACATCTCCAATGTGTATATTTAAAGTTGAAATTTCGTAGTTATAGGTTCAGTGGTCTCGCGCTATAGAGCGCCGTCATTAAGACGCACACATTCTCCTTTCTTTACAGATTTTAAAAAACCTTTTAATTCTGTGTCTTAAAAAACTGAAACATTTGAGAAAATCCATGGTTTATGATTCTAATTGATAAAATCATTTAAGAACACAACCCAATTCTTTTCATGAATATTTAGAGTTTCATCCATCGAATTTGTAAGATCCAAATTTGATCAATTCAAAATCGATTAATATTCTCGCGTTAGTTTTGCTTCCTCATTTATTATTCCTCCTTTTTCTTTCTATTCAACATCATTCGTTCTATTATTTTTAAGTTTTTTTAAATTATAGTACCTTTGCGTTAAATATTAATTAAATTAATAATTTTAATTGTCACAATCAATTCATCATATTATATTATACATATTATACTATATTTAACATTATACTATACTATATTATACTACATTATACTATATTATATTATTATATTATATTATATTATTATATTTATATTTATATTTATACTATATTATATTGCATTATGTTTGAGCATATACAATATATTATATTATATTATATTATATTATATTATGTTTCATAATATATTATATTGTTATTATATTATATTATATTATATTATATTGCGCTTATATTAGTATTATACAGTATTGCATACACTCTTCATGTAAACGGGCACGATATTGAACGGTTCAGCAATTCTAATTTTTATTTAATTGTACCTGGCATGTTTGTGGGAAACGTAGTACATTTTTAGTTTTCACTGATCTAACTAATGGAATTTGTCGAGATATGATGAAAACAATACTAGATGAAGCATCACAAAAGTGTGTTTTAATTGTGTAATAAATCCATTCATAATCACCATTTAGGATGGCAGGTCAGCTTTAAAACGTTCTGAAGACATTGAACGTCTTATCTGCGCAATCTGACCTTTACTTATCCAGACCTGTGTACGTCATGAAACATTTGGAAAAACGGAAGAGCTAACATAAATGATAAGAATCACAACTGTAGTTAGCTAATGGAGTTAATGGAAAAAGCCCAATTTGTTCTTTTCCTTGAAATTCCACTCTGCCGCCAAATACTACTTTTCTGAGAAGAAGATTTTCCATTATTCTCTTTGAAAAGAATTATTCGCGAACTCAAAAGAAATAGATTGAGTATGCAATGCTTCAGATTTCAGTTATTTTTGCACCTTTAGCTAGCTCCTTCAAGCAGTGGATCCTCCCTAATCGCCTATCTGCCTGAAAACAAAGCCTGACTTAATGAGGTTAAAATTTGAACCTGAATGAAATGTCTAAAGAAAACTGTATTGGCAAACTCTATATCACTAGTATCTCTCAACAAACTAAAGGCGCCATTGTCAAAACGTTACTTTAAACCACACCAAATATCAAAAGCATTACCCCATGATCGTAGCCGTGCGGCTCAAGGTCGGCCTTTTTTTGCTTCTGTCCCCTGAGGTTTTAGCAATTAGTCGTCCGAGGCAATCCGGCGCCGGAGCCGCAGGATTCCACGAAGAACCCGCAGCAACTGTAGCCTGACGGTACTAAATCTGTACTCTCGTCGTCAAACCACCCAGTGTGGAAAGGAAAGCGCTTTTATTTTGTAAAATTAAATTAGTATCCGCCTCTTACCTGAATATGAAATTAAGTAACATCAATAATTAAAAGAGACCAACCAAAACCATTGAGGTAATAGTTCTAGAAATAAATTTGTCGTTTTAGATATTCTGATTTTTTCAACTAATATATGCAAAATTGCTTCTACCTTTTTTATATAATTAACTCAGGTCTATCTTCATGGAAATTTATATTGAAGAAATAATCACAAATAAACATTGTTTGTATTTAAAAATTTAATGTCAAAGCCACAACAAAGTATGTAAGAATCAGAGAAACTTTCAAATAATACTTTCACATTACTCTAAAACGAGATTCCATTCGGAAACAGCATTACGTCTGAATTAAACGAAAAGAAACTTAAATAATACTATATCTGATTCACTGGAATGTCCCCCGCTGCTTGTTACTCATAAAAGTCGGAAACAATATCTCAATAAGTTGTTTCGCACTACTGACAATTGAAAACCTCCCTAAGAACAACATGATTAAATGAAATGCGCCTTTCCTTTCATATAGAAGTCTGCACCCGTGAATCATCTGTTATCCGAGCCTGATTGGTCTTGCTAAGCGTCGGTTCAATTATTACTGGTTCACACTCATGTAATACGCCTGTTCATAGATCGGTCTATAAGTCTCCTGGTTATCTTCAAACACTAAATCTCCTCTACAAGTGTATGTAATGAATAATTTCTGTTATATCACGGAACTTTTTATAGCGGGAAATGCTTCATTAAGAATTTCTGAAAGGCAATGCCATTCCTTTCTCTCAACCAAAAGCTATTAAGATATTTTATAACCAGATTGAACAAACCACCATGTAAGATGTTTATTCCCATTTTCTTAAAAGGTTTGAGGGTTTGTCCAATTTGTTGGTGTTATGGAGTTTGTGTAATTGGTATTTTGGTGTAATCCCAACCTTTCGTTGCGTTTGCTTTTATATCTAAAAGCAGACAAGACAAACAGAGTCTAATATAGACTAAAAAAGAGCATGATGCAACTGAACGTAAGCACAATG
>BGPR01054895.1:0-10128 GCA_013235015.1 Araneus ventricosus
CTGTTGTACTTCGTTCAGTATTGCTATTGTCAGATAAATCACGAAGAGATGAAAATACGAGAACTGGACACTTCTCTCGACTATGGGGATATATGTATAAAGGAAAATAGAGAAAGAAATGAAAAGATTAAAATCAATAATAATTACTAATTATTAATTTTAATAATTTTTAATCATTTAATATAATTTTGAATCATTGCAAGAGCCACTACTGAAGCATTTTCTACGATCAAATGCTATCTCAACTACTTGTGAATTGTATCAGATAAACCACGAAAGAGATGAAAATAAAAGAGAACTGGACTTATGACTATGGGAGATAGCAAACTGGACTCTATATGACTATGGAGATATATAAAGGAAAGAGAATAAATAAAAGATTAAATCAATAATAATTGCTAGATTAACAATTTAATAATTTTGAATCATCTAATATAATTTTGAATCATTGCAAGGCACTACTGAAGCATTTTTCTACAGTCAAATGCTATCTCAACTGCTGTGAATTATCAGATGAACCACGAAAGATGAAAATAGAAACTGGACTTATGACTGTAGGGGAGATATATATAAACTGGTTTCTATGACATGGGGAGATATATATAAAAGGAAAGAGAGAATAGAAATAAAAGATTAAAATCAATAATTATGAATTATTAATTTTAATAATTTTGAATCATCAATATAATTTTGAATCATTGCAAGAGTACTACTGAAGCATTTTCTACGATCAAATGCTATCTCCTTTGCATTATCAGATAAACCACGAAGAATGAAAAGCTGAAGAACTGGACTTGCCATTTATGGGAGATATATATAAACTGGACTCTATGACTGTGAATGTATATAAAGGAAAGAGAGAATAGAAATAAAAGATTAAAATCAATAATAATTATGAATTATTAATTTTAATTTTGAATCCATCTAATATAATTTTGAATCACGAGTCCTACTGAAGCATTTTCTGCGATCAGATGCTATCTTAACTTCTGTGGTGTCAATCACGAAAGAGATGGCTGAGAACACAAGACTGTATGACTAGGGGAGACATATATAAAGGAAAACAGAGAATACAGGAGAGAAATAAAAATGATCAATAATTATTAATTATTAGTTTAATAATTTTAATCATTTTAATATAATTTTGAATCTTGCAAGAGCCACTGCAAAACATTTTCTGATCAATGCTTGCTATCTCAGCACAATGAATTAGATAAACCACGAAAGAGATGAAAATAAGAGAACTGGATACTACTGTGACTATGGGGAGAAATATATAAAGGAAAAAGAGAATATGGAGAAATAAAAAGATTAAAATCAATAATAGTATGAATTATTAAATTTAATAGTACAGATGTAATGAATCCTTGCAAGAGCCACTATGAAGCATTTTTCTACGATCAGATGCTATCTTAACTGCACTGTGAATTGTCAGATAAACCACGAAAGAGATGAAAAACAAGAAGGCAGACACTTCATTTAGCAGGGGAGACATATATAAAAGGAAACAGAGGAATACAGGATAGAAATAAAATAATAAATCAATAGTGTTATTGAAGGTATTAGTTTTAATGAATAATAATTTTGAATCATCTAATACACTCTTCCAAGAGATTAAGCACAATTCTTACGATAGGAAAAATTTGGATTTAATATGAATACTATGGTTCGCAATCAGTTGCGGAGAATCGTGGGACATACTATCGTAACTCATATTTTACAGTGAAAGATGCAGAGAGCAATTAGGGTGGCCACCAGAAGGGATGAAGGCGAAAAGTAAGAGTTTGACCCATCTTGTTTCACAGAAAGCTGATAACGAGATGTAACATCAATGGTTATGTTTGATGCATAATATTTACATGCATTTCGTAAACACAGGACAAATATTCGGGAAGATAAGGTTTTTTTAAAAAAATCTCAAATTTTCCAACATGTTTTTTTGCTTATAACATGCAGGTTTTCCGCAAATTGTGCGAAACTTACAGGAATTCTTGGTAATATGTGGCGAAAGAAGCATTGTATTAAAACTGGAATAAAACATTTCAATATTACAGGAAATAAAATTTATTTGTAGTAAATAATTTTATTCTGCGCATGAAGCAGAAACATGTATATTTTTCTTTCATATCTTCAGAGCCAGATATATAAGACGAGTATATATAAAAATTCGAAGTTCAATGCCATTATTATTCAGAAAGATATAGGCTGCAAACTGGTGCTTTTTTTATTCTCTAAGAGAAAAACAAAATGATGAAAGGTTTTTTAGTTTCTCTTAGAGTGTACCGAAATTCCTCAAGGATTGCCATGCCGATATCTTTAGAATACTAATGGTATTTAACTGGAATTTTTATATACGTTGCCCTATATTTATGGCTCTAAAGTTGTGAAAAAACACGCTTTACGTTTCGCACATGCGCAGTAAAAAATTATTTACTACAAATCGCATATTTCCCCTTAATATTCAAATGTTTTATTCAAATTTTAATACAAGGCTTCTTTACATAACCTTAAGAATTCATAAGTTTCACTGTTTAATTGTTTGGGATTTTTTAAGAAAACGTTTATATCTTCCCGAATAACTTTTGCTGTGTTGGATAACATCTAATTGCATCAAACATAACCATTGATAAAAGTTACATCTCGTTATCAGCTTTCTGTAGAAAGATGGGTCAAGACTCTATTTTCGCCTTCATCCCTTTCACTTGGCTAGCCGCTAATTGCCCTCGTGACGCAATCTTCACTGTAAAATGTGAGTTACGAGGATAGTATGTCCACGATTCTCAGCAACTCATTGCACTGGTATTCATATTAAATCCAAATTTTTCCATCTTAAGAACTGTGTTAACTTTTGGAAGTGAGTGTATAATTTTGAATCATTGCAGAGAACTACTGAAACATTTTTCACATAGCTATCTTTAAGCATCTGCAATTGTCAGATAAACCACGAAAGAGATGAAAATAAGAGAACTGGACTTACTTCTAGGACTATGGGAGACATATATAAAGAGGAAAAAAAATAGGAATAGAGGAAATAAAAGAACACCGATCTAACGAGGAAAATATTCTTTTTTTCGGCAGAGGATTATTCTGCGTAGATTACGAAAAAAGAGGAAAGAAAGAGTGATGTTACTCATGATACTTTAGAGAACTTCTACGGCCAAGAGATAGTGTTGCTGATAAGAGAGCTCGTTGCAAACACAGAAATAAGCGTTTTCCAGGAATGCAACGTGCGAGAATAAACATTAATCTTTCAGCTTTAGGGAGAGTTCAGGATCGTCTAAATGGTCCCTAGAAAAGACATTATTTTGAATGAAGAGTTTGTTTGCTGAAATTGTTGCTGCACGATTTTGTTGCTGCTGCGGATATATCCAGTCTATTGATTTTGGTTTGGAAATAAGAATGCTTTAGCTTACAAAAGCTGAATACAATAATGGGTGTTATAACATAAATTTTATACGATTTAGGTTCTTCACCACTTTTCTACTTTTACATAACATTTACAGTGACAGCATTAAGCACATAGATTAAATCTAACAGACATGCAATAACTTTTTGATACTTAATTTATTGATAAATATGAAAATATCCAATAAAATTTTTAAATTTTAAACAAATATAATTTAGTTAAGAAGAACTTGAATTAGAAACATATAAATTTATTTGACGTTGTGTATCAGTCTTGATCATTATCTCACGTATGAAATTATAAACATTTGCTTATTTCTTTAATTGACGACATTGATGCTTTTAGGATTCAGTAAATAAAACTATGGAGTGTGATTATCTTATTAAATTAAAAAGTAGGAATATAGTAAAATCTCAGCTATCCAACATTAACGAGTGACACCCGTATCACATAAATGAATGTCGAATAATGGGGGAAAACATTAACCTCTTCTTACCAGGCTTTTAGTCTACAACCAAAGTTCTTCCCTTACGTGCAAGTGTTTCCTCAGAAAGAATTTTATAATTAAACCAATTTTCTCACCATTAAACATCTATCCTCAGTTAGACTTCAATAAAATTTCGAAATTCTATCGACGTCTATGTCTAATTCTATCTATGTCTTTCACAACATAGATATATGTTCAACTAACCTTTCCAAATCTATTTGCCAAAAGCAGTCTTACATTCTTGTCTTAATTAATCTTGTTATACAAAGCAATCTTATGCTGGCTCAGAAGATCTCATCGTTTTCATAAAATTCGTTATGGAACTGTACTGCTTTTTTTCAAAATAGGCCCTAAAATAAGAACTCCCAATTCTTTCGATTTGTAAACCAAATGTATAACGCTTTACTTACTTTCTCATTATTCTTATATTTTTCAAGTTTTGTCTTGTTTTATGTTGTTCCAATCAACCTCGCTGGACACCGTTTTGAAATGCATTCTAGTTCTTTTTCCTATCTCGAAAGGTTGCTTAACCAACACAATAATCATCCGCAGCTTTTTGTAGAGTAACTACTTTTTTATTGCATTTAATCTATCTTCATTGGAACAACAGTTATTTTCCTTCTAATCGCCATCACTAATATGATATCCCAGATCTGTTTCTCGGTAACGCTCTGACGTCACCAACAATAAAACTAGCGCCATAGCACTGCGAGACGTTAAACAGCATTATTTCATTGTTAGAGAACCTAAATTTCAGTCATTTTAAATTTAAAAGAGTCATTGTCGTTCTAATTTCAAATTTAATAACTCTAAACTAGTAAAATAAAATTTGCTATCCATTGATATAAAATTTTATCTCGCTATGATCAATAGTTCCCGAGAAATTTTAAATTATATTCATCATATATTTCAAATTAAATTCCGTTTTCTAATAGAAAGTCGTAAATCACGTCAGTGGTATATCATGCGCGTGATATAGTTTGGACGCCGCGATGCATCTAATTATTTAGTGCAATCGTGATGATAAAATTTGATAATATTTTTTAGCTTTAGCAACATTAAAATTTACACAAAGACATCTGAAGTACAAGGAAAATTGTTAAACAACGAAAAATACTTCACACGAAATGTTGTTTCCAAGAGGTTTTTTGAATAAAGAAATATGCAAATAATACGTAATTAAAAAGAAATATTTCCTGTCATGAAATATATGTTTGTTTTATTTGTATTCAATCAATGTTAAACATTTCTCTCGCATCTATTTAAACACGACAGATTTGACGGGAAATCTCTCGAATGAAGAGGCAATTTGCACTCGTCATACCATGACGGATGATTTTCTAGTTATTAAATAGTCTCTTAGAAAAACAACAATGGAATAGTGAACGACTAAAACGCAAAAACGTGTTCAAAACTTGAACAAAAGATTAACAACGTCGTTCACTACCATAGCAATCTATTTGGCTTTAAGCCTCCAGCAACAATAATTGCAGGTCCACTTGAGTGTTACGAGTCCATATGACTACCAATCACCAATAATAATATAGTTAACAGCCTACAAATAGCGAAGTAAACACTCACTTACCATTCGGTCCACTTAATGATAGTGAAATCGGCAGAGAAAAATTTTTCGATTTCCGATTTTTTAATTTATTGTGAACCATGTCCGTTAAAATGAAGTGTCGCATAACGAGACTGCATTGTCTTGTTTTGATTCCACGAGTTTCAGAAAATAAATATAAGATATAATGCACTTTTATACGAATTTATCATAAACAAAGACTGCATATGACTATATAGTCATATGCAGTATAGCTATATTATATTTATAGCTTTATATATTTACTAGCAATACCCGTACAGCGTTGCCTGTGTCATCTTGACTTCAACAAAATAAAAAAAACCCACAATAATATAAAATAAAGTTTTAAAAACTAAATCAAAACAGAAAAATATATTTCATTGCACTCCGCCAGCCAATGAGATACTAACATTGCATACCGAGAACGTTTGCTTGGTAAAAAGCTTCGCTTCGGATCTGCGATAGGAAACGTTTGAAGTGATCAAGAAAAAAATTAGTTAAAAATTTGGAGAAAAAATATTTTAATTGTTCTTATTTTCAATCAGGGAGAAATATTCCAGCTATTATCTCAAAACATTTGAAAGCCATAACGAAATTATAACGTTGGATGCAGGGAAATGAGTTTTAATTCTTAAATTTTTTTGAGAAAATTGACTATTTTTTTTTAAATGTTACAAAATTCAGTAAATTATGTTACACATTCAAAACAAACTTCATTAAAATGACATTTTTTTTTTGTTCTATCCGATGGTGTAACTTTTTTCTTCCTACAATTATCAGAAACGATATTATGGAGAAATGAGTGCGGAAAATCCCACAAAACACCAAAAAATATTAATTTAAAAATTTTCTGGATTAAATTTTAAAATTGGGGCTTCGAGGTGCATTGAGCCACAATTACGACTACCTGTGTGCCAAATTTTATGGCCGTAAGTGCAATAGATTCGTCTGGGCATCGCACACACGCACATTGCCTTTTATAACTATACTAGAAAATTTGTGCCCGTCTAAGATGGGCTTTTAGCCCGCCAACAATACCTCGGATCTGATTGTCACAGATTTACTGACGAAAGTTGCAGTAGAAAATCTACTGCACATTGGCGAAGTGTTTAGGAAATGAAGAAATTATAATTTGTAGTAAATTTTAGATATATGTATGAATATTAAAAGTAAAGAATACAAGAGTCAAGAATTCAATGAACTATAACTCATTTTTACCAACACTCGGATCAGAACTAATTAAACATTTTTACCCGCACTCAGATCAGAACTAACTAAAAGCAATTAGTAAAAAACTTTAAAGATACTTTTTGCGATAGAATGCACCACAAATTCAAATAGTGATTCGCAGTAAATCGGTAACTCATTTTTACCAACACTCGGATCAGAACTAATTAATCATTTTTACCAACACTCAGATCAGAACTAACTAAAAGCAATTAGTAAGAAACTTTAAAGATACTTTTTGCGATAGAATGCACCACAAATTCAAATCTTAAGAAAGAACCCCTTTTAATTAAAATAATACAAAATCAAATTCAAATCTTAAGAAAGAACTATTTTTAATAGCTTAAAAACAGAACTCATTTACCAACACTCAAATCGAAACTTTAAGAGCAATTAGTAGAAAACATTAAAGATAACAAATAGTGATTAAAGCACTACAAATTCAATTAGTAAAAAAATTAAAGATACTTATCCTTTGTTGAATTAACGATGTACCACGATCTTTCGCTGATTCAAGAAAACTTTTAGCTGATCGGAGAAGCTAGAATACTATACGGATAACGGAATTTTTTTTTTATCGCGCGTGGGTGAAGCAGCACCAATAATAAAAAGAAGGGAAACTTAAATTACCAAAGATTTAGAACAGTGTACGCTAATTTATAGGCGTAGACAGATCATCTGAGTCTGTTTGGCACGTATCCAAACCAAACCACGTGACCGCGTTACTTCAATCTCTGGCTTGTTATATATATTATATATGGTATAGCTTTCGTATATTTTATATTCTTATAGTATAGCTTTATTCTATTTATTTATTACGTAAGATACCTAAATAATATTCACGAACCCCTCTTACTTTTACTCTTTAAGAGGCTAGACTACAATAATATTTAACAAAGGGGATATGCTGCATTAACCACATGGAATGCCGGATAAACCACAGAAGGAATGAAAATGAGAGGGTAGCTGGATTTATTTCTATGGCTGTAGGGAAATACATATGTAAGTATAGAGGGGAAAAAGAGAGAGGAGGGAGATAAACAGGGGAAAACCAATCCTAACGAGGGAACTATTCTTACAGAGTGAAGATTACTCTTGCTAAGATGGCAGAAAAGGGAAGTAAGTATGTTGTTACGCATAATGTATAGAACTTATGCCCAAGAAATAGTTTTGCTGATAAGATAGTTCGTTGAAGACATGAGAACGACCGATTTCAGGAAATGCAAACTATTGGGAAAAGCTTTTATCGGTTACAGTAAGAGAAAATGTTTAACCAGGCTAAATGGTATTTCGGAAAGCCATTATTTTAAATTAAAATACAGGATGGCTGAGAATTCTCAACTATATTTGGATGATGTTTTGGATCTGATTAACCTTTGATGTATTGTTTGATTTACCATTTACGTCTTTGTAAATGATTTTCAATAATTGTTGATTATTTTTGGAATTCGTATCTGCCAAATTTTATGGTGCCATCATGTTTTGTACAAATAGGATATATGAACGTTTTAAATAATAATGTAAAGTTCCTGAAAGTCTTAATTGAGGCTCTTTTATGACATCTGAAAAAAATTGCCAGAATTTCAAAACTAGTTACAGAAGGGATACAAAATATGGTGCTTTATATGAAAAGTATCTTAACACGAATAACAGTTATGTCTTTAAATGTAATCCATGGCATATATGCACAGTCCGCAACTTTTTAGACTGGGTAGTCACTATAATTCGAGGAGTTATTATCAGATCTTCATAAAACTGTTGTCGATAGAAATGTTTCAAGGAGTCAGGTTTAATCGAATCCACGAACTGATTTACCGAGTTAATTAACTGCCATCTCGAAATTTTTTCATTACGGAAACTGAGATTTTATCAATAGCTCGATCCATCTTACCTTTTTCTATATGTGTATCAAATTTCGTTCGGAAAATCCTTGAAGTTTTTGAGACCAAAATAATTTTGTTTGCGGAAATTTCCGCCTCAATAGAAACAACCGATTAGGGACCGTATATTAAATAAATTTCACCTAATTAATAGCAAAAAAACTTTTATTTCTTTTTTTCAGTGAAACTTCGAAAAAAATCAATCAATGGTGATTTAGATTTATCTTTAATATGAACATTCATTTTGAAATTCTATTTTTTTATGATTTTTGATTAAAAATTAAAGCATTTTATGACTTTAAAGTCTAGTCTATTTGCTTAACATCGCTCTAAAAAATTTCATTTACATCCACAAAATGTTACTAATAATGAAATGCATTGATTCTGCTGTTTTCAGACTGATTGGTGAGGAACGATTTCCGTTATGACATTTTAAACCAATGAATTTATCAAGCTTTATTGAAAGGAGGAGATTTTGCTTTTCAGACGGAGGCGATTTTTAATCGGATTGGAAATTCATTAAGCGAAAACTTTTTTTGTTAGCAATAGATATATTACACGTTTTGCTTTTAAATAAATCAATTTTATCATATCACTAGAATTAGTAAGTGTTTAATATTTAACTTTTTATAATAAATTTATAAAATAATGGGATTTTAAATTACGGAAATAAATTTTATTCCCGGGAAGAGGTTTCCGTAAAGTTATTTGGTGAAAGAGCTCTGTAGGATGATATTTATTATGATGAAACTATATTTGGAATGTAATTATTTTACTTTTCCTATACGAAACGTACAAAATAGTGAATCTTCATATTTTAGAACTCTTGGAGTCCAAAAACAGTATTTTTCGACTTATGCACGTTTACCTGCTAACCCTATATCTTAAAAATGGAAAAAAGTTAGAGGATGAAATTTGTTATGTGGTCTTATCACCAAAATTGTAGACTTGTATCAAATTTTAGAAAAAATCCGTCTCGTAGCAGTCTGTCTTTGACATGCAATCGAACACAATAACTCGAACAACTTGATAGATAAAATTTGGTATACAGTTTTATAACCAGACGTGTAAAGTTTTTCTCCAGGTGCATCAAAAAGTTGACAGTCAGTCGGTCTGTCTATTGCTAAATATGCAAATGCTATTTTTAGAGACATAATTAGGTAGATATAAGAAATTAGGTATGTAGTTTTGGCGCGAAAACTTTAGTTCTGTGTTAAATTTAAAACCCAAACAATTTGAAGAGATGATGTTCTAAAGGCTTATTCGGTTCTGTTCACTATACAACGAAACTTAACAGAAAACGCGTTATATTGTTGTAAAGTCGTGGGGAGAAAGATCAGTTGGTTAAAAATGCTTGGTTGAATAGGTTACTTTCCCTCCACTCCCCCCTTCAATGCATCGAAGTAACGAATATTTTATAACATTGAGGATTGAAATATTACCAAGTGATTCTAAAAATAATATTACGATAAAAACAATTTAAAGAAAAATAAGAATTCATCGTCTCCTTTTTGAATTTATTTGAAATGGAAATTCAATGAATGAT
>BGPR01054897.1:0-10127 GCA_013235015.1 Araneus ventricosus
CAAATATATAAATTAGGACACGATCTATATATGCTTTTATTAAAAAAATATCTTTTAACAAATGGCATACATAATTCAACAAGAACCAAAATGGAATTATAATTTTTAGCTTTCATTTTGTAAAACAAATACATCATGGAATTTTCTTTTGGAAAAATATGCTTTCCAACAGAATTTTCTAGTAAACTATGCTCAGAATTTGA
The DNA here is from genome assembly GCA_013235015.1 of Araneus ventricosus. Classification (NCBI taxonomy): domain Eukaryota; kingdom Metazoa; phylum Arthropoda; class Arachnida; order Araneae; family Araneidae; genus Araneus; species Araneus ventricosus. The sequence goes on from BGPR01054897.1 coordinate 204, forward strand.
TGAAATATTCTAACAAATGTTGCTACTTTTTCTAAGTTTTGAAAAAAATATTTGCTCAAGCTACGGATACCTAGAAATAACATGCCACAATCTTTCTTCAATCTTTGAACTCCTGGTTCAATAAAACTAAATGAATTCTTAAATATTAATAAAATTATTACAATTATCAACATTTTGAAAATATCACTAAATTAATTAAAGTAAATACAATTTAATAAATTTTCCTTTTACTAATTTTATGCATTTATGTTTTTTCCAGCATACAAATCTAATTTTAAAAAAAAAATGAATCAGATATTTTTCGCAGAATCGTGAGAAATAATTACTGTAAAATATCTTGTATATATCTTCGACACAACTTGCGTTGGTGAAAGCGAGAATGGCCCTCTATATGAAGTTTTTATGAGTTTAAATGTGCCTGTCATTGCAGGAAATATCTTCTGCAACTGTTTTATCCTTTCAAGCAACAAGAATTCTCGACTTGTTGCGTTACATTAATCCACTCAACAGAGCTTTAACCACTCACCGACATCACCAAAATAACTGTAGTGTGGAATATATTTTAATATGAAAATCCAAACAAAACTGTAGCATTTCTATGCGTAATAAATATATATTTGTTGAACTAAGGAGTCGATGCTGGTTCATTATTTTATTTGTTCTGTATCTTTTATTTCACAATGCAATTATGTTTTTACCTTTGATACATTGGATTAATTGTTGTTTAACCTGTTAACGACCGCACTACCTTTTGTTTGAAGGAAATGGACAAAAATTGTTTTCAGACGTATTAGAATCTAATTAAGAAACAAGTAACAGGCAAAAGAAATATTTATTTTTATAGAAGATACAAGATGTTGCGAAAACGCAACGTCTGGCAAAACCGATGACTTTTGGGTTACATGAGAATCTTTCAAACAATTGCTATGCAAGGGCACATTACATTTAATACAAATATCTGCTATCTATTTAAAATTAAAAGAAAAATATTTCTGATAAAATGTCAATTAAAAAAATTATTAAAGAAAAAGTATCAGTGAGAGAGAAACAGTTTTTTTCTTCCTAGAAGCATAGAAGCTTTCTCTAATGTAATACAAAAATTAATTAAAAAAATCACTAATCACTATAATAAAAGAAAAAAATCATTTCACTAATGTTGCGAAAACGCTATGTCAGTCGTTAATGGGTTAAAGTTGTAGGTTGTGCAGAGTTTGCATTTTTTTCTTTCGTCCCAGGTAGCATAACATTTTGCCGTTATTGTACAATATTGTCCGATATTATATAATATTATATGATATTATACAATTTTATACAATATTGCGAATATTGTTGAATATCGTGCAATACTGTACAATATCTTTGTGCTACTGTGGGCTGATATAACCAGTTAACACCACTCACAACACGTCAAGATGACTACACATGACAAATATTAATAAACTTCAGATTATATACATTTTTGACGCTAACTACGAGCGCATGATGTTTAATTCGACAAAATAAGATTACGCAGATTTCCACAAATTCACAATCGCGCTTCAAAAACAAATCAAGATGGAAGACATGTATTGCCTTTCTCTCTGCAGCAATCCTGAACTTATTCTCAAGCATGTCAATTTTAGTTTAAAACATGGTTAAAGAATAAAATATAGTAATGGAGTATACAAATTACGAATAATAAAAATACTAGAACGGTGGAACTGAAATACAATCATAAAATTTCCACAGCGCCACTCGCTTGTATGAAAGCAAATCAAGATGCAAGACATGCACTGCCATCTATATGCATCATTCTCAAACATAAGAAAGTAAATTTAAATTTAAAACATGGTTTAAAATTAAAATAAAATTAAAAAATATACAAACTGCCTGTAATGAAAATTCTTGAACAATTGTTTTATTTTTATTAAATGTAATTACTTTTATTTTCCACTTTAATTGTGAAAACATGTTTGCGCAGCAGAGCCAAATATTGCTCTTACGGCTTTAAATCTTTATAGATCTCTTAGTACACATACAACCTACAAAATTTTTCTTCCGATGTCCTGAAAAAGTCTTGTAAAATGATAAATGGGATCAGCTATACATTCCGTTGAGTTATAAAAATAGACCAGAAAAATATTAACATTATCTTTAAATCGCAATTAAATTCAATTGTTGTTAGTATATACACAATTGCCAATTCACGGAGTGATTGTTTTCGAAATGACATCGATCTTCAACACTTGTCATTAAATTTTAACCCACGAAAATTTCTTAGCAAAACTCAAGCTTGTATTGTGTTCCTTATGGCTAAAATTATCTTATATTTAATTATCATTATTCTTAATTGAATACTTTTAACTCAATTTCATTTTAGTTTCCGGAAGTCGACGAATACTGATAATGCAGTAGAATTCTTTCTTTTCCAGATCTACCTATTAATAATTTTAAACGTATTTCGACTTCATTTGAAGGGTGTTCAATATTTAAATATTTTAGTTTATAGTTTTTTAGTTTGTTTCTGAATAAATGTTTAAGATGTTATAAGTAACAATATAATTATTTGGTATAGTTTTTCTTTTTTGTAAAGTAACCCTTCACATGGCAGATACATAAAATGCAAATTAAACATCTTTTAGTTTCATAAAACGTTTATTTCATTCAAGGTCATTTTTTAATCTTAGAAATTTCATTGATTTGTGCTAAAATACTTCCAACAAATTATTTTAAATTCTATAAAATTAAGTAATATTAGCTGTTAAATCTCTACAATATTTTTACCCATAATGCTCAGTGGTTAGTATATTTGCGACTTTCAGTTTGGCCTGAATGATCACTATTAATTAAATCTACCATCATTAATTTTATGAACCAACAGGTAAACTAGCAAAAGTTTGATATTTTTACATCAGTTTATCATAATATAACCGAAAAAATGTCTTAAAAATGTCTCGGACTTTTGTCCTGAAAAGGATAATATTACAACCAACCAAACACTCCAAACAATATGGTAAGTATTTCCGAAAAATATCCAGGTTTAATGCAGTTTATTCATCATGCAAAGACTGTTAATGAAAAAACGCTTTGGTATAAAATATTCAACCATGATTGGCTGTTCCACCATAAGAAACCAAGCAGCCGAATAATAGTTCAGTAAGTACATAAATAAAACACAAAGCCTAAAGTTCCGTATATATTTTATGAATAAAAGTACAATGAAACAACTATATTTAAATACAAAAGCGTAGCGGTATGGATCAAAACAATTCTTTTAGCGTTTCTTTTATCCCTTCTTTATTTGAAAAAACTACAGTACTATGATTAATAAATCATTCGAATTGGATTGTTTAAGAATGACGGCCAGTGACAATTGAATATAATGCATGCAACAAAAAAGTGAAATCTGTATTACATTGATAAACAGTAACTTTTTACATTATTATAAATTCATGGTATTTCGCAAGTTTGAAAAATTACTGGGTGCTGGGGTAATAACGTTAATTTACATCCACCACCCATCTTAACATTCACATTTTTTCTTTCATTGACAGTGAAAGGTTTTTTTCGGAAGATATCTGTTTGGATTAAACTTTAATTATACAGCTCTTTTGACCGTTATTTATACAGTCAAAATGCTCAAATTTGTTAGTTTTTCCGAAATGAATGTTTGATGTAACAGGTATTGTTGCCGATAATTTTTCCTCATATTCAGCATCGTGTTTTCAGTTAGAAAATAATAGATTAAAATTCAAAACAAATGTATTAAGAATCTGTAGATAAAATTTAAAACCAACAAAGTGTTAGGAAGAAAATTTAATAAAATGTTGGCATTAGAACCTCCATACTTTTGCATTCCGGCTTTTGCAAACCTATATATTTTAAGAAACACGAATTGAAGCGTTATTAATTTGAAAAACAGTTAAAAGTTTTATTTATTAAAAGTAATAAGCTTTCCATATTTTTTAAATGTCAGCAATTGTAGTTAGAACTACACGCATATAACTGTCTATAGAAATAAAGCGAAGAAATTTATAAATATCAGTGCTTTAAATTTTAGAAGCAAAATAGTTGCGAAATCAAATTTAGAAATTATCTTTTCGCAATAAGTTTGTAAAAAATGGTTGATTACCATAAATATAGTAATAAAATTTTCAGAATGTGTGTTGATCTGTCAAGAGCATAGAACATGCAATACCCACCCACCATGAAAATAAAATTTCATATAAAACAAAACAGTGGATTATAGATCATTGTTGTGGATGTTTATAATATGAAAATTCCTTAATAGCTAATGAGAGCCGACTTGTTTTCCAAGTTCGCAGGCAACATTCCATTAAATATTGTTGCAGCTGTTGCGAAACTGTTTCAAACATTCCATTAATTAGAGAAATGTCTGAATTTTTGAATGATTCACGTTTTGCAAAATGTGCAGCTTGTTTATGGAAAGTCGTTTCCGCAAACATGAATCATCCCTTAATTGCCAAAGCTCTTTGTCCAGCTACTTTACAGATAATTGCATCTATTTTCATGCATCTTTCACTATACTTCCAAGTGGCCACGAAAGATAAAATTTGTGACACTAGCAATTAGAGCAGGTGTCAGAAGTAGGCCGATGTAAGCAAATGAGAAATTGGAGGCTGAAGAAAATTAAACGAAGAGATACAGTTGAGTGTATTAACAAAAATAGTTCTGTTGCAATTAACCATTGCATTATACATTCAAAAGAGGTGCTAAGGCAGAAAAGGACAATACAGTGGTTGGTAAACTTAATCGCATATAACTTGTCTGCATTTAATTTTCTTAGGTTACATATTTGACGTAAATGGTATGATTAATTGTAAAATGTACTGGAATCTTGGAATGCATTTCCTTGTGAACAAGTGAAGCAGAACTAAAACAACAAAAATTTATTAAGATTTTAGTTAGTGTACCTCTCACTAGATAGAGATAGGTGCGCACATCTATAAACAAAGCTCATTTTTTAGCGTTGTTTATTCATTCCACAGCAAGAGATTCAAGATATTTTAAGCCCTTTTTTCCCGACTTTGTTTAAAAGACTGTTTTTAATTTCTTCTTTGTGAATAAATGTTTTTCTTTCCAATTTGTTCCGGAATAAGTTCAGGTCTTAGAGGAAAATTCAAATTTTGACCTTAAAGTCGTTTTTCCTTGACAGAAAACCTATTCTAATTTTGAATCTGCATGGATGGAGCCTCTGATGGCATCATCCATCAGATTTCTCTTCCTCCACGTTCTTCTTCATTCGTTTTTTGTTAATATTATTGTATTTTTTCCTCTATCACAGTTAAAACTTCCCTTAATTTGTATCTATATCTTTGAAGCAGAATTAAAACATTGTTTAAATAAAGGATAGTTAACTACATAATTTGCTAAAACTATCTTTTCTACTTACATTAAAGAAATAATTATTTTGGTTTTTGAAAGAATGGAAGTTTTCATATGAATTCTAGATAAATAAAATAAACAAAAATTAAAATTATATGCTATTCAATAGCTATAAGATGAAAATATAATTTATAGTCGCTATTTAGAGTTTGTCTACAACCAGACATGCATGGCTAAACTGCAAAGAATGACAAACATAAGGAAGGAGCAGTTCGGGTCCGCACCATAGATTTTTCGTGATAACGTCGGGATAAAATCATAAAACAAGTATTTCGTATTAATATGTAATTTAAATAACAATATCTTTAATACAATATTTACACAGATTACAGAACAGATAAATCAAAACCTACCACAGACCCTTGCTACATGCGATAAACTTTTGATTTATCTATTCTTTAACCATTATATTAATCTGTGTAAATATTGTATTAAAGAGGAAATATTTGTTTTACGATTTTATTCCGACGCTTCCACGAAAAATCTACGGTTCGGACCCGAACTGCGCCTTTCTTATGTTTTATTTAGAGTAGCTTTTGATGGCGCCATCTGTTGACAGTATATAGAACTAAATTTCGCGTATTTACTACAATTGCTCATATTTACCGTAATATTCAAATTTTTGAATTCAAATTATAATACAATGTTTCTCTTACGTATTGTCAATTTTAAAACTGCTTTGTTAAGGAAACCATGAATATAAAATTATGCATAAGAGATTCACCTGAAATTATATTTCCGGCGATCAAACTGTTCGCCGGAAGTGGCTAGTATGAAATAAAGTATACTATCACTCAACAACTAACTTTTAGTAATAAATAAAATCAGCAGAAAGCAACGACCAGATCGGATATCCTAGATTCAGAGTCTTGGGTTGGATATTATATTTGAATCTCAAAGTTTGAAAATTGGCTCCTCTTTAGAAGCTATAAGAGAGTCGGATATATTGGGAAGAAATATGTTATTGCGAATCCGATGGTAAGGATTGTATTTGAGGGGATGTCATCGTTGAAAACATTAGAACCAAACCGGCTGGAGGGCATATGGTTCCCAACCTGCGATCTTCCCATCTCAAAACCGAAGCTTTATCACGAAGATGCTGTTGTCTTGAAATCGAAAATGGAAAAATAATTCTCTGTGTTAACTCTGTTGGAACGTCATAACCAAGTGTTGTGAATCCAATCTATATATAGAATTCTCTTGCGTGGCGACCAAAAAGCGTCTAATTTCTTGATCACCATTTGGCAACAACTGGCAAGTTTGTTTTGTTTACATTAGATTCGGCGAATTTAGTTTGATTTGAACTGAAACAACGAAATTTTTCCAAATTAGTTGAAGTCGGGAAGATTCAATTATAAATCGAAATCGTCGAAGAAGAGAACTGTTGAAGAGCTGAAACTGTTGAGGTATCTTTTAAAAGACGATCCAAACGGAATGTGCAAACTAGAGTCAAGCGTTTTTGTGTACGAAACGGAATTTCCGAGCTACAGAAACATAGTCGACTATGACAGGAATCTGTTCTTTTATCCATGTAGCGAAGATTGTTTTATCAATATTTCAGTGAAAAAAAGTGTATTTAAAATTTTGGTGTCAAAAGCAAGAATTTTAGAAATTTTTAAAAATTTTGAAAAAAAGGCTATTTTGTTAATTTTATAAAGATAAAAGTAAATAATTATTATGGGTTATAATTTTGAACCCCCTAGAAGTAGCTCTTTCATGTGGTAGCCCCACAGTTTCCTTGTTGTAAGGTTTCGGCTTCAAGACCGAAGTGTTCCATGTTTAAAACCCGTTCCCACTGAAGATCCGTCGTGTATGTGGGCCTGTTTCATATTAAATTATAATTAGGAGGCCAAACGTCCTCCCGCTGGTGTGATGCGGAAATTTAGAGAGGGGGACCATCTCAGGTGTCATCCTCGTCATCTTACAGCGGTTCAAAATGACGTGGTCCGTCCCAAACTAGTTGTAGTGCTGCTTCAAAACGGGGCATTAACCCTCTGACACCGGGCCAGGCGGTCCCGGGCGGTATAAAAATTTCCCTTTAACAGCGAAGAAGGTCGGTCTGAGGCGGTTGACTTCTTCTGAGGGGAGGGGAGGTTCTGAGATTGCTCATGAGATAATCGCGGTAGCGGGTTCCAATTATCCTTGCAAACCGCAGCCCATTTCCGTGCGCCTTAACGGAAGGTTATATCAGGAGGTGGGGTGGTAAATGAGCACCCAGGTTAGGAGAGTCCAATTCATGTCGCTTCCTACAAAAAGTTCCCGGTTTAAAAGGAGCTAGAAGAATAAAGTCATCGGGACTCGGGTTTAAAGAGTTAATGTGGCTAAACTGAACTAAATCAAATTTGATGTAAGCTGGAATTCCTCATTTTGGTTAAAAATTATTTTTAATTTTTCGAAAATAAAATTAAAAACAAATAACTATTATTCAGACCTGAAATCCCTTTAACTAATCTTGAAATCAAGGATATTCGACATTTTCTGATGGACGATGCAGATGGCGTTTTAATATTTTTTTGACGTGAAAACGTCTTTCCGCTCGTTACAGTGCTAGTCGGTCGAACTTTCTTGTGTGACAAAATGCTGTCAGATTTGAATCGCGAAAAACTACGAGACTAATAATGGGAAAAGAATGGTTGACCCCACAACAGATAGATAATATCTACAAGAGGTTTTCGCATTGTTTTTGTTTTGCCTGTCCCGTCATCGTGCCAGTGTAGGCGCATGCGTGTGATTGTTATGAATTTGCTTTATGTAAGGTTGAAAATAAGTGTAACGTGGAAACGTGTTTAGCTAGGAGGTTGATTCTGGTGTCATTTTAAAGAGTTTGAGGAGTATTACTAGGAACCAAAGTGAGACAATAAAAATATTTATCAGAGTATAATTAACAATCAGTATTAAATTGAAAATTTCAGGCTCCGAATGTTTTTTGATTATAACATGCAGAGTTTTCTTTCGAATTCTACGAAACTGACAGAATACTTTACAATACTTAAAAGAAACATTGTATTAAAATTTGAATATTACCGGATATATGAGCATTTATAGTAAATAATGTTTTACTACACATACGCGAAATGTAGTTCCATATACTGTCAACAGATGGCGCCATCAAAATCTACTCTAAATAAAATATAAGCAAGGCTTAGTTTGGGTCCCGCCGTAGATTTTTCGTATAAACGTCGGTATAAAATAATAAAACAAGTGTTTCGTATTAATATGTAATTTAATTATCATTATCTTTAATGCAATATTTACACAGAGTAGAAAAATGGTTACAGAATAGATAAATCACATATTTATAGCGTGTAGCAAGGGTCTGTGGCCGCTGACGAGGTCCATCCCAAAATAACCATCGTATTGCCTCAAATTTGGACATTAATATAACTAAATTATATTTGATATTTCCTCCGTCTGTATTCAATAATTTAAACTGATATTATACTGTTCCTCTGTTGAGATTCTGTCTGGAATTTTGGCTGCGGTGGCCTAGTGATAAGGTTCGAAATCAGATTCCAATGAAGATGCTTCGTATATTGGGCCTGTTGAACATTAAATCATACATAGCTGGCCAAACGTTTGGAGAGGGTGAGAAGCTCAGGTGTCTTCCTCGTCATCTGACCGAGGTTCAAAATTTCGAGGTCCGTTCCCAAAATAATCCTCGTGTTGCTTCAAAACGGGACGTTAATATAACTAAAACTAAGCTGTCTTGAATTTTCAATATTTGCGTAAATTAAATCACACGGATCAGATAATCAGTATGCATGCACCGAATATTGCCGCCGAACATTACCTGATATCCAGACATAATTCCGACAAGCCAGAATCTCGACAGACGAAATTCCGATGTTGCCCCAATATGTCGAAATAAGGGTATGGCCTATCCCAGTCATTATACAAAATGAGATTTTTTTCTTGAAGCTTACAATCCTTCTCTGTTCTCGCCTATGGCATAGGTTTGATCGCCCTGCCTCCTTAAAGTTAAATTTTCCAATCCACGTCCTTCAGTAAAAGAAACAGCTAAGTGTTTTTCCTATGTAGAAGCAATCACAGTCAGATTTTTCTTTTTCTAAAAATTATTTATTTTTTTAACAAATTAAATTTCATCGTAAATATCTACGTTAATCTATGGTTATCATTTAGATTTGTCAAAATTTAATTCAGTAATATCATAAGTTCTTTGACCTATTAAACCGAGAGAAGAGAGGTCCTGTTTTAACTTCATCGATCGGCATTTCATCTGTTTGTGAGCAAATTTGTTTGTCTCGCACTCGCGACCAAATGCGTTATTCAGTTTTCTTCGAATTTGTCATGAAAATTCTTTGAAGTCATCAAAAAGGACGTATGTATAAGGATTTTTATTTTTGGATTTCGTTTCAAGATAATGATCGTCTTTATAGTTTCGATGTTTGCGAGTTTGCCGCCATTAAAACATTTGAGTCATTTTAGTAACGACGAGACATCCAATTTGTTAATACTGATACTGATAAAAACATACATTACATTGTAATTTTGCTAATACTGATGAAAACGTACATTTAA
>BGPR01054898.1:0-10127 GCA_013235015.1 Araneus ventricosus
CAAATATATAAATTAGGACACGATCTATATATGCTTTTATTAAAAAAATATCTTTTAACAAATGGCATACATAATTCAACAAGAACCAAAATGGAATTATAATTTTTAGCTTTCATTTTGTAAAACAAATACATCATGGAATTTTCTTTTGGAAAAATATGCTTTCCAACAGAATTTTCTAGTAAACTATGCTCAGAATTTGATGAAATATTCTAACAAATGTTGCTACTTTTTCTAAGTTTTGAAAAAAATATTTGCTCAAGCTACGGATACCTAGAAATAACATGCCACAATCTTTCTTCAATCTTTGAACTCCTGGTTCAATAAAACTAAATGAATTCTTAAATATTAATAAAATTATTACAATTATCAACATTTTGAAAATATCACTAAATTAATTAAAGTAAATACAATTTAATAAATTTTCCTTTTACTAATTTTATGCATTTATGTTTTTTCCAGCATACAAATCTAATTTTAAAAAAAAAATGAATCAGATATTTTTCGCAGAATCGTGAGAAATAATTACTGTAAAATATCTTGTATATATCTTCGACACAACTTGCGTTGGTGAAAGCGAGAATGGCCCTCTATATGAAGTTTTTATGAGTTTAAATGTGCCTGTCATTGCAGGAAATATCTTCTGCAACTGTTTTATCCTTTCAAGCAACAAGAATTCTCGACTTGTTGCGTTACATTAATCCACTCAACAGAGCTTTAACCACTCACCGACATCACCAAAATAACTGTAGTGTGGAATATATTTTAATATGAAAATCCAAACAAAACTGTAGCATTTCTATGCGTAATAAATATATATTTGTTGAACTAAGGAGTCGATGCTGGTTCATTATTTTATTTGTTCTGTATCTTTTATTTCACAATGCAATTATGTTTTTACCTTTGATACATTGGATTAATTGTTGTTTAACCTGTTAACGACCGCACTACCTTTTGTTTGAAGGAAATGGACAAAAATTGTTTTCAGACGTATTAGAATCTAATTAAGAAACAAGTAACAGGCAAAAGAAATATTTATTTTTATAGAAGATACAAGATGTTGCGAAAACGCAACGTCTGGCAAAACCGATGACTTTTGGGTTACATGAGAATCTTTCAAACAATTGCTATGCAAGGGCACATTACATTTAATACAAATATCTGCTATCTATTTAAAATTAAAAGAAAAATATTTCTGATAAAATGTCAATTAAAAAAATTATTAAAGAAAAAGTATCAGTGAGAGAGAAACAGTTTTTTTCTTCCTAGAAGCATAGAAGCTTTCTCTAATGTAATACAAAAATTAATTAAAAAAATCACTAATCACTATAATAAAAGAAAAAAATCATTTCACTAATGTTGCGAAAACGCTATGTCAGTCGTTAATGGGTTAAAGTTGTAGGTTGTGCAGAGTTTGCATTTTTTTCTTTCGTCCCAGGTAGCATAACATTTTGCCGTTATTGTACAATATTGTCCGATATTATATAATATTATATGATATTATACAATTTTATACAATATTGCGAATATTGTTGAATATCGTGCAATACTGTACAATATCTTTGTGCTACTGTGGGCTGATATAACCAGTTAACACCACTCACAACACGTCAAGATGACTACACATGACAAATATTAATAAACTTCAGATTATATACATTTTTGACGCTAACTACGAGCGCATGATGTTTAATTCGACAAAATAAGATTACGCAGATTTCCACAAATTCACAATCGCGCTTCAAAAACAAATCAAGATGGAAGACATGTATTGCCTTTCTCTCTGCAGCAATCCTGAACTTATTCTCAAGCATGTCAATTTTAGTTTAAAACATGGTTAAAGAATAAAATATAGTAATGGAGTATACAAATTACGAATAATAAAAATACTAGAACGGTGGAACTGAAATACAATCATAAAATTTCCACAGCGCCACTCGCTTGTATGAAAGCAAATCAAGATGCAAGACATGCACTGCCATCTATATGCATCATTCTCAAACATAAGAAAGTAAATTTAAATTTAAAACATGGTTTAAAATTAAAATAAAATTAAAAAATATACAAACTGCCTGTAATGAAAATTCTTGAACAATTGTTTTATTTTTATTAAATGTAATTACTTTTATTTTCCACTTTAATTGTGAAAACATGTTTGCGCAGCAGAGCCAAATATTGCTCTTACGGCTTTAAATCTTTATAGATCTCTTAGTACACATACAACCTACAAAATTTTTCTTCCGATGTCCTGAAAAAGTCTTGTAAAATGATAAATGGGATCAGCTATACATTCCGTTGAGTTATAAAAATAGACCAGAAAAATATTAACATTATCTTTAAATCGCAATTAAATTCAATTGTTGTTAGTATATACACAATTGCCAATTCACGGAGTGATTGTTTTCGAAATGACATCGATCTTCAACACTTGTCATTAAATTTTAACCCACGAAAATTTCTTAGCAAAACTCAAGCTTGTATTGTGTTCCTTATGGCTAAAATTATCTTATATTTAATTATCATTATTCTTAATTGAATACTTTTAACTCAATTTCATTTTAGTTTCCGGAAGTCGACGAATACTGATAATGCAGTAGAATTCTTTCTTTTCCAGATCTACCTATTAATAATTTTAAACGTATTTCGACTTCATTTGAAGGGTGTTCAATATTTAAATATTTTAGTTTATAGTTTTTTAGTTTGTTTCTGAATAAATGTTTAAGATGTTATAAGTAACAATATAATTATTTGGTATAGTTTTTCTTTTTTGTAAAGTAACCCTTCACATGGCAGATACATAAAATGCAAATTAAACATCTTTTAGTTTCATAAAACGTTTATTTCATTCAAGGTCATTTTTTAATCTTAGAAATTTCATTGATTTGTGCTAAAATACTTCCAACAAATTATTTTAAATTCTATAAAATTAAGTAATATTAGCTGTTAAATCTCTACAATATTTTTACCCATAATGCTCAGTGGTTAGTATATTTGCGACTTTCAGTTTGGCCTGAATGATCACTATTAATTAAATCTACCATCATTAATTTTATGAACCAACAGGTAAACTAGCAAAAGTTTGATATTTTTACATCAGTTTATCATAATATAACCGAAAAAATGTCTTAAAAATGTCTCGGACTTTTGTCCTGAAAAGGATAATATTACAACCAACCAAACACTCCAAACAATATGGTAAGTATTTCCGAAAAATATCCAGGTTTAATGCAGTTTATTCATCATGCAAAGACTGTTAATGAAAAAACGCTTTGGTATAAAATATTCAACCATGATTGGCTGTTCCACCATAAGAAACCAAGCAGCCGAATAATAGTTCAGTAAGTACATAAATAAAACACAAAGCCTAAAGTTCCGTATATATTTTATGAATAAAAGTACAATGAAACAACTATATTTAAATACAAAAGCGTAGCGGTATGGATCAAAACAATTCTTTTAGCGTTTCTTTTATCCCTTCTTTATTTGAAAAAACTACAGTACTATGATTAATAAATCATTCGAATTGGATTGTTTAAGAATGACGGCCAGTGACAATTGAATATAATGCATGCAACAAAAAAGTGAAATCTGTATTACATTGATAAACAGTAACTTTTTACATTATTATAAATTCATGGTATTTCGCAAGTTTGAAAAATTACTGGGTGCTGGGGTAATAACGTTAATTTACATCCACCACCCATCTTAACATTCACATTTTTTCTTTCATTGACAGTGAAAGGTTTTTTTCGGAAGATATCTGTTTGGATTAAACTTTAATTATACAGCTCTTTTGACCGTTATTTATACAGTCAAAATGCTCAAATTTGTTAGTTTTTCCGAAATGAATGTTTGATGTAACAGGTATTGTTGCCGATAATTTTTCCTCATATTCAGCATCGTGTTTTCAGTTAGAAAATAATAGATTAAAATTCAAAACAAATGTATTAAGAATCTGTAGATAAAATTTAAAACCAACAAAGTGTTAGGAAGAAAATTTAATAAAATGTTGGCATTAGAACCTCCATACTTTTGCATTCCGGCTTTTGCAAACCTATATATTTTAAGAAACACGAATTGAAGCGTTATTAATTTGAAAAACAGTTAAAAGTTTTATTTATTAAAAGTAATAAGCTTTCCATATTTTTTAAATGTCAGCAATTGTAGTTAGAACTACACGCATATAACTGTCTATAGAAATAAAGCGAAGAAATTTATAAATATCAGTGCTTTAAATTTTAGAAGCAAAATAGTTGCGAAATCAAATTTAGAAATTATCTTTTCGCAATAAGTTTGTAAAAAATGGTTGATTACCATAAATATAGTAATAAAATTTTCAGAATGTGTGTTGATCTGTCAAGAGCATAGAACATGCAATACCCACCCACCATGAAAATAAAATTTCATATAAAACAAAACAGTGGATTATAGATCATTGTTGTGGATGTTTATAATATGAAAATTCCTTAATAGCTAATGAGAGCCGACTTGTTTTCCAAGTTCGCAGGCAACATTCCATTAAATATTGTTGCAGCTGTTGCGAAACTGTTTCAAACATTCCATTAATTAGAGAAATGTCTGAATTTTTGAATGATTCACGTTTTGCAAAATGTGCAGCTTGTTTATGGAAAGTCGTTTCCGCAAACATGAATCATCCCTTAATTGCCAAAGCTCTTTGTCCAGCTACTTTACAGATAATTGCATCTATTTTCATGCATCTTTCACTATACTTCCAAGTGGCCACGAAAGATAAAATTTGTGACACTAGCAATTAGAGCAGGTGTCAGAAGTAGGCCGATGTAAGCAAATGAGAAATTGGAGGCTGAAGAAAATTAAACGAAGAGATACAGTTGAGTGTATTAACAAAAATAGTTCTGTTGCAATTAACCATTGCATTATACATTCAAAAGAGGTGCTAAGGCAGAAAAGGACAATACAGTGGTTGGTAAACTTAATCGCATATAACTTGTCTGCATTTAATTTTCTTAGGTTACATATTTGACGTAAATGGTATGATTAATTGTAAAATGTACTGGAATCTTGGAATGCATTTCCTTGTGAACAAGTGAAGCAGAACTAAAACAACA
The DNA here is from genome assembly GCA_013235015.1 of Araneus ventricosus. Classification (NCBI taxonomy): domain Eukaryota; kingdom Metazoa; phylum Arthropoda; class Arachnida; order Araneae; family Araneidae; genus Araneus; species Araneus ventricosus. Next base: position 5,088 of record BGPR01054898.1, read on the forward strand.
AAAATTTATTAAGATTTTAGTTAGTGTACCTCTCACTAGATAGAGATAGGTGCGCACATCTATAAACAAAGCTCATTTTTTAGCGTTGTTTATTCATTCCACAGCAAGAGATTCAAGATATTTTAAGCCCTTTTTTCCCGACTTTGTTTAAAAGACTGTTTTTAATTTCTTCTTTGTGAATAAATGTTTTTCTTTCCAATTTGTTCCGGAATAAGTTCAGGTCTTAGAGGAAAATTCAAATTTTGACCTTAAAGTCGTTTTTCCTTGACAGAAAACCTATTCTAATTTTGAATCTGCATGGATGGAGCCTCTGATGGCATCATCCATCAGATTTCTCTTCCTCCACGTTCTTCTTCATTCGTTTTTTGTTAATATTATTGTATTTTTTCCTCTATCACAGTTAAAACTTCCCTTAATTTGTATCTATATCTTTGAAGCAGAATTAAAACATTGTTTAAATAAAGGATAGTTAACTACATAATTTGCTAAAACTATCTTTTCTACTTACATTAAAGAAATAATTATTTTGGTTTTTGAAAGAATGGAAGTTTTCATATGAATTCTAGATAAATAAAATAAACAAAAATTAAAATTATATGCTATTCAATAGCTATAAGATGAAAATATAATTTATAGTCGCTATTTAGAGTTTGTCTACAACCAGACATGCATGGCTAAACTGCAAAGAATGACAAACATAAGGAAGGAGCAGTTCGGGTCCGCACCATAGATTTTTCGTGATAACGTCGGGATAAAATCATAAAACAAGTATTTCGTATTAATATGTAATTTAAATAACAATATCTTTAATACAATATTTACACAGATTACAGAACAGATAAATCAAAACCTACCACAGACCCTTGCTACATGCGATAAACTTTTGATTTATCTATTCTTTAACCATTATATTAATCTGTGTAAATATTGTATTAAAGAGGAAATATTTGTTTTACGATTTTATTCCGACGCTTCCACGAAAAATCTACGGTTCGGACCCGAACTGCGCCTTTCTTATGTTTTATTTAGAGTAGCTTTTGATGGCGCCATCTGTTGACAGTATATAGAACTAAATTTCGCGTATTTACTACAATTGCTCATATTTACCGTAATATTCAAATTTTTGAATTCAAATTATAATACAATGTTTCTCTTACGTATTGTCAATTTTAAAACTGCTTTGTTAAGGAAACCATGAATATAAAATTATGCATAAGAGATTCACCTGAAATTATATTTCCGGCGATCAAACTGTTCGCCGGAAGTGGCTAGTATGAAATAAAGTATACTATCACTCAACAACTAACTTTTAGTAATAAATAAAATCAGCAGAAAGCAACGACCAGATCGGATATCCTAGATTCAGAGTCTTGGGTTGGATATTATATTTGAATCTCAAAGTTTGAAAATTGGCTCCTCTTTAGAAGCTATAAGAGAGTCGGATATATTGGGAAGAAATATGTTATTGCGAATCCGATGGTAAGGATTGTATTTGAGGGGATGTCATCGTTGAAAACATTAGAACCAAACCGGCTGGAGGGCATATGGTTCCCAACCTGCGATCTTCCCATCTCAAAACCGAAGCTTTATCACGAAGATGCTGTTGTCTTGAAATCGAAAATGGAAAAATAATTCTCTGTGTTAACTCTGTTGGAACGTCATAACCAAGTGTTGTGAATCCAATCTATATATAGAATTCTCTTGCGTGGCGACCAAAAAGCGTCTAATTTCTTGATCACCATTTGGCAACAACTGGCAAGTTTGTTTTGTTTACATTAGATTCGGCGAATTTAGTTTGATTTGAACTGAAACAACGAAATTTTTCCAAATTAGTTGAAGTCGGGAAGATTCAATTATAAATCGAAATCGTCGAAGAAGAGAACTGTTGAAGAGCTGAAACTGTTGAGGTATCTTTTAAAAGACGATCCAAACGGAATGTGCAAACTAGAGTCAAGCGTTTTTGTGTACGAAACGGAATTTCCGAGCTACAGAAACATAGTCGACTATGACAGGAATCTGTTCTTTTATCCATGTAGCGAAGATTGTTTTATCAATATTTCAGTGAAAAAAAGTGTATTTAAAATTTTGGTGTCAAAAGCAAGAATTTTAGAAATTTTTAAAAATTTTGAAAAAAAGGCTATTTTGTTAATTTTATAAAGATAAAAGTAAATAATTATTATGGGTTATAATTTTGAACCCCCTAGAAGTAGCTCTTTCATGTGGTAGCCCCACAGTTTCCTTGTTGTAAGGTTTCGGCTTCAAGACCGAAGTGTTCCATGTTTAAAACCCGTTCCCACTGAAGATCCGTCGTGTATGTGGGCCTGTTTCATATTAAATTATAATTAGGAGGCCAAACGTCCTCCCGCTGGTGTGATGCGGAAATTTAGAGAGGGGGACCATCTCAGGTGTCATCCTCGTCATCTTACAGCGGTTCAAAATGACGTGGTCCGTCCCAAACTAGTTGTAGTGCTGCTTCAAAACGGGGCATTAACCCTCTGACACCGGGCCAGGCGGTCCCGGGCGGTATAAAAATTTCCCTTTAACAGCGAAGAAGGTCGGTCTGAGGCGGTTGACTTCTTCTGAGGGGAGGGGAGGTTCTGAGATTGCTCATGAGATAATCGCGGTAGCGGGTTCCAATTATCCTTGCAAACCGCAGCCCATTTCCGTGCGCCTTAACGGAAGGTTATATCAGGAGGTGGGGTGGTAAATGAGCACCCAGGTTAGGAGAGTCCAATTCATGTCGCTTCCTACAAAAAGTTCCCGGTTTAAAAGGAGCTAGAAGAATAAAGTCATCGGGACTCGGGTTTAAAGAGTTAATGTGGCTAAACTGAACTAAATCAAATTTGATGTAAGCTGGAATTCCTCATTTTGGTTAAAAATTATTTTTAATTTTTCGAAAATAAAATTAAAAACAAATAACTATTATTCAGACCTGAAATCCCTTTAACTAATCTTGAAATCAAGGATATTCGACATTTTCTGATGGACGATGCAGATGGCGTTTTAATATTTTTTTGACGTGAAAACGTCTTTCCGCTCGTTACAGTGCTAGTCGGTCGAACTTTCTTGTGTGACAAAATGCTGTCAGATTTGAATCGCGAAAAACTACGAGACTAATAATGGGAAAAGAATGGTTGACCCCACAACAGATAGATAATATCTACAAGAGGTTTTCGCATTGTTTTTGTTTTGCCTGTCCCGTCATCGTGCCAGTGTAGGCGCATGCGTGTGATTGTTATGAATTTGCTTTATGTAAGGTTGAAAATAAGTGTAACGTGGAAACGTGTTTAGCTAGGAGGTTGATTCTGGTGTCATTTTAAAGAGTTTGAGGAGTATTACTAGGAACCAAAGTGAGACAATAAAAATATTTATCAGAGTATAATTAACAATCAGTATTAAATTGAAAATTTCAGGCTCCGAATGTTTTTTGATTATAACATGCAGAGTTTTCTTTCGAATTCTACGAAACTGACAGAATACTTTACAATACTTAAAAGAAACATTGTATTAAAATTTGAATATTACCGGATATATGAGCATTTATAGTAAATAATGTTTTACTACACATACGCGAAATGTAGTTCCATATACTGTCAACAGATGGCGCCATCAAAATCTACTCTAAATAAAATATAAGCAAGGCTTAGTTTGGGTCCCGCCGTAGATTTTTCGTATAAACGTCGGTATAAAATAATAAAACAAGTGTTTCGTATTAATATGTAATTTAATTATCATTATCTTTAATGCAATATTTACACAGAGTAGAAAAATGGTTACAGAATAGATAAATCACATATTTATAGCGTGTAGCAAGGGTCTGTGGCCGCTGACGAGGTCCATCCCAAAATAACCATCGTATTGCCTCAAATTTGGACATTAATATAACTAAATTATATTTGATATTTCCTCCGTCTGTATTCAATAATTTAAACTGATATTATACTGTTCCTCTGTTGAGATTCTGTCTGGAATTTTGGCTGCGGTGGCCTAGTGATAAGGTTCGAAATCAGATTCCAATGAAGATGCTTCGTATATTGGGCCTGTTGAACATTAAATCATACATAGCTGGCCAAACGTTTGGAGAGGGTGAGAAGCTCAGGTGTCTTCCTCGTCATCTGACCGAGGTTCAAAATTTCGAGGTCCGTTCCCAAAATAATCCTCGTGTTGCTTCAAAACGGGACGTTAATATAACTAAAACTAAGCTGTCTTGAATTTTCAATATTTGCGTAAATTAAATCACACGGATCAGATAATCAGTATGCATGCACCGAATATTGCCGCCGAACATTACCTGATATCCAGACATAATTCCGACAAGCCAGAATCTCGACAGACGAAATTCCGATGTTGCCCCAATATGTCGAAATAAGGGTATGGCCTATCCCAGTCATTATACAAAATGAGATTTTTTTCTTGAAGCTTACAATCCTTCTCTGTTCTCGCCTATGGCATAGGTTTGATCGCCCTGCCTCCTTAAAGTTAAATTTTCCAATCCACGTCCTTCAGTAAAAGAAACAGCTAAGTGTTTTTCCTATGTAGAAGCAATCACAGTCAGATTTTTCTTTTTCTAAAAATTATTTATTTTTTTAACAAATTAAATTTCATCGTAAATATCTACGTTAATCTATGGTTATCATTTAGATTTGTCAAAATTTAATTCAGTAATATCATAAGTTCTTTGACCTATTAAACCGAGAGAAGAGAGGTCCTGTTTTAACTTCATCGATCGGCATTTCATCTGTTTGTGAGCAAATTTGTTTGTCTCGCACTCGCGACCAAATGCGTTATTCAGTTTTCTTCGAATTTGTCATGAAAATTCTTTGAAGTCATCAAAAAGGACGTATGTATAAGGATTTTTATTTTTGGATTTCGTTTCAAGATAATGATCGTCTTTATAGTTTCGATGTTTGCGAGTTTGCCGCCATTAAAACATTTGAGTCATTTTAGTAACGACGAGACATCCAATTTGTTAATACTGATACTGATAAAAACATACATTACATTGTAATTTTGCTAATACTGATGAAAACGTACATTTAA
>BGPR01054899.1:0-10127 GCA_013235015.1 Araneus ventricosus
CACTGACATATGTAGGAAATGTCTCCTTTTACCAGCTTTTAATATAGAAAACAAAGAATCATTTATTTGCTTTCCTTATTGCAATATGGATATTTTTCATTGATTTACCATGTAACTTTTTAAAGTTCTTATACTTTTCATTGTGCTTGCATATGTCAGTGCCAGATCTAGATGTTTTAAGTGTGAAAATGTTTACAATAGTTTTGCAGTACCATTTTATTTCATTTCAAATTATAGATAAATTGTAATGTTAATTTGCTGATAAATAAAATGTATATATATATTTAATTGTTTGTAATTTTATTTCTAACTTTTCTTATGTCAAGGCTATTTTTATATATAAAAAAGTGCTTTTACACATCTTCCAGTTTGCTGGGCATAATTAAACTTTATTTTTAAATTCATGATACTATTATGTTTACAGGTGTCTCTTTAGTATCTACATTTTAATATATATGTCCTAAACATGAAGTATGAATTTTAAATTATTGAATTTGTTCTCGAAGTATTGAGTTTTTAAAGCTTTTGGAAATGAACATTTATTCAATAAATATTTTGCATACGTCGAAGTAAAATGTATTTAACTATTTTATTTCTAAAATAAAACGAAATCTGTTAAAGTTGACAAATGACATTTCTTTTCTCGCATAGCTTTTCTTCTGTCACACTTTAGTTTGTAATTTATGTACTATGAAAAAAAGTATTCATTAGGGAAAATTATAATTCTTGTTTAACAATTGAGATTGTAGAGAGTACTGATTATCCAAATCAGTCGTGACTGAGGGGACAACATGATTCCATTAAGTGAAGGTGCGGGTTTCCACAGAAACAGTTAAAACTTTATGATGTAAAGATTGAAGAGGCAGAATACTGTCGCAAGGATACCTAAACTATTAAATGATCCCTTGTGGTTTAGGTATATCTTTGTAGAGGTATTCCAATTCTTGTAGTGGAACACCTACCTCAAGGTTGGTTATCGCCTGATAAAGATTAATAAAGAGATGCACACTAGAATAATGATTTAGCATGTGGTTAAGAGTTTTGTAGAGGCTGAAAACACTGGGATTTTATTCGGGGGGGGGGAGAGAATTTTGAAATTTGTTCATATTTTATGTTTGGGTCATTTCTATTCCTGTAAATAATCCAATCTTGATAATTGTGCATAATGTCGCATATTATAAATTTGTAATTTAAGCAAAGTTACTATAAATATCTGAATACAATTTCAAATTTCATTTTAAAGTTGTTTTGACTTTCATTATTTTAAAGTATGTAACTTGAATTGTTTTTTAGAATGCTCTATGCTACATTAAAGTGATAACAGCACTGTTTAATACAAAACGTTATGTAGAACTGATGGAATTTCATATTTTAGTCGCCTAATGATAATTTTAATTTACAGATTACATGTTAAGGCATGTTGATGTTTCCTGATAATGTGAAGCGTTCAGACTATTTTTGATTTAATTTGTTTTTAAATAACGCTAATAAAAATATTAACACTCTCACTACGACACCCGCCCCACCCGGCTTGGTAGGTTCTGTACGAGCCAGGCGGATTTTCGGGCGGGCAGGGGTCAAACTAGGGGTGTCGGTAGTAAAGCGAATTTTCCCCAAGCGTTTCTTCGAGGAGGGGAAACGTCCGCTATTCATAGCTGACAGTGATGAATTGATTTCGCCTGCGGGAAGCTTCAAATGTTTTCAGAAAGAATTGAATGCTGAACTTTCAAAATAAGATTCTGAAATAATTTTAACCTGTTGTATTTTTTAATAAACAAGATCTGTAATTATTTGAATGAAAAAATATTGAAGCGTAAGAAAACTGTTTAAAAATTTAAATTTCTTAGAAATTAATTTATTGGAGTAGATTTTTTCGAATTTCTTGTAATGAAGACAAATATCGTTTTGAACGTTAATATATAAACAATGTTTCATTTAAAACGGGTTAACTTTTACTCCTGAAAATATAATTAAAATTATTTACTCATGAATATGTAATTTTTTGATTGATTGGGCTTGATTAAAGGATTCAAGATTTTAAATATAAACAAACAAAAACAAAAAAAATCGTAAGCTGTGGTAATTGTTTTTAGTAATGTCCTGGATTTTTAAAATTTCTTGCAATTTTTTCTTCTCGATGACAATACACCAGTTTTAATATTTTTATAACTTAATTATAAATTAATCGATTAAAAGAACTAAATTTCAACTCCACACAAGAGGCGTTTCATAATTGCAAATTTGTGTAAGATTACATAATATTTATAATAATGAATTAAACAAAGATTAATCAGTGAGAAATAACTAAAATAAAATGTTTTCCCATTATATAGAACTAAAGGAAAGTGTACATTTAAAAGTTGTTTTTATTAACTCTGTTTTTTCTTAAAATCAATGCTGTAAATGGTTTGTGCAATAACATGTAAAATACGAGACATTACATTTTATTTCTAAGCGATAAGGAGTCATATTAAAAAAGCATATATCAGTGATATAACTTCATTTTTTAAAAAAGTATTGATTGAAGTTTTTCTACGTAACATTTGAGGGACCAATAATTAAAACACATTCACACTAAAAGCTTTCCAAACTGAGTCAGGATTGAAAAATTTGAAATTCTCTGAAACATTGGCTAAAATTTAATGAATTGACTAAACAATCTCAAAAATTAAAATTCACGAAAAGATCAACAACTTTACTCAATTTCTACAGGCGAAATAAAGAATTAGAAAAAAAAAATAAAAACAGCCTCGACTAAAATATTTTACCTCAAACAATTTTTAAATATATGATAAAACCCTCCGAATCTAATGCAGTAGATTTATTACTTTCTGAGTTTGCTGCTTTTATTGCTGATAAGTTGCTTTATTTTATATTCTTTTTATTAAATAAAAAAAATCTTTCCTTATAAATTAGGTATTAAAAAGACTAGTTGAAATTCAATTAATCGCAAAGAGTTTAATCTCGAGTCAACTATCGTGAGATATAATGAATGGTGTACCAGTTTTCTTAGTTAAATCCATCTACTATATTCCATCTATGTTATACTCTTATATATAATTCACTTACAGTACTCTAAAGTTTCTAGTTTATCTCTTTTTCGTACAAAGGAAATATAGACGTTCGCAATTCTATTTTATTTCTTACGAACATTTGCGCTTTTCTCAAAAATAAGTTCCCTTAAAATTGTTTATATTTCTCCCTTAGTCTAAGAAAGAAGCGTGTATTTTTCATACAGAAACATAAGTCTCTCTATGTGAAAAGTAATCTGTTAACCTGTTGCATTGTCATTACAAAATGTACCCTCAAATCAATCACCGAATGTCACTACTGTTAGTGTTAAAAATGACCGAAACGCTGCATCTGCCCTTTACAGTCTATTTCAGAATCATTTATGTAGTGGTAAAATTACATGGAACATATGTCAGACAGATTTTGCAGTAGAAATAGGAGCCTTGCTTTGTAAAGGAGCCTATTTTCTCTTGTTCAGTGTGGATTGAACAGGACACAACTGAATTCCGAAGGGGATGTTCTAAATATTCCCTTTTTATTCTTAGTCATTTCTGAAGGTTACCAGTTCAGGATGCAACAGGTTAATTTATCCCTCTTAAAAGGGATACCATTTTTGTGAAAAAGAATTGTGAAGAATTACAATCCAAAAGTGTATCAAATAGCTAGTAAAAAGAATATAAATATCCATGGCAAATATCATTCCCTGACTACTGTGCTCCACATTTTTTTATAATTAAATAAATTGTTTGAATATATTGAGCAAAATGACATTAAAAACAAAGATATTATAAAACCCTACTATCGTGGTAACAATTGAAAAATCGCATTTTGTTCGCATCCAGGACTGTATCATTCAAATAGCGACCCCAGTCTCTAACCGAGGGTCACGCTCCAGTGGGCTTTCGACCACCAACTGTGAGGAGAAAAGGGGAGAAGGCGGACGAGTCCATTTCACGAATCCATATGTCAACAAAAGCTCCGTATACAAAGGTAGTAAGATTTTGAGGGTCGCTAGGAGTCAGAGGGTTAATGCAGATTATATTTCCATACTCTAAACACCAAAACTGCATAGTGTTTATTTAACCTCTACAAGTTATCCACAAAATATATTATTCATATATATTTGTACACATGTATAATTTCATTAAAAGAGGAAAAGTAATCTCCAAGTAAGCAGTTTATTAGTCATGTAAATATTGTCAAAATAGTTGCTTCCCAGCAGTTTCCAAAATTCCCGCATTTCAATATTCCATTTTTTTTTTGAAAATGTAGGTGTATATATAGACCTAAAAAATAAGAAAACTTTGGTTCGGCCATCGTAGGTTCATATATGAAAACTTGATTGGACCATCGTAGGTTCATATAATAAACTTGGTTGGTCCAAAAGTTAGCAACTCAGTTGGACCAACTTTGGGAAATGGTTGGTTGGGTAACCGTAAGAAAGAGTGCCAATCCGTACCGTTGGTCAACCGTGGATGGCAGCGACTTGTGCTACTAGGGAAATTCCTGTCTCGGCCTCTTCTTTTTTCTTTTTTATGCCTTTCTCTTCCTCTTCTGAAAATATAGATGGTGCCAGGGGGACTAGTGTTTTACGTATTACTTTTTCTCGTTTGCGTGGGTAAATTTTATCATCTGGCATATTTCATAATGGGGTAAATTATTTGATTTTATATTATGAAAGCTGATTAATTAAGCTTGATGGCTAATATTTTGATTGTCTTATGTTGTTTGTATGTTTTATTTTCCTTTTCCTTTTTCTTTTGATGTTTAATCTTGTTGATTAGCATCCTGGTTCTTTGTTTTGGGAATTCGGGCTATGAGAAGCTCTGTTTAGCTAAGGCTTGCTTTTTACAGAAAATTTCCCAAATATTCTTTTGAATCCATTTCGAATAGTTCTTAGCCCGTGATAAAGTGAACTAGAATGGATTCCTTGTTTTGTTTTTTGCTTTTCGTTACCTTCGAATTACGCTAAGATTGCTTTTATTACCTTCCTTTTTAATTTTTGGATTTATCTTTATTATCTGTCTATTGTTCTCTGTTTTTTGTGTAGCTGCTGCAATAGTGCGCTTCTTAAACATTGTCGTAATTTTAATTTTTCTAACTTCATTTTTTTTTCTAAAAAATTCTTTAATTCTTTTAACTTTATTGTATGATAATTAAAATATTTTTCTTGTTCTAGTTTCTTGTTGATTGTTTGCATAACATAAATATACCTTATACATTAACATATAACATAAATATATCTTATACATTAACATTTAACATAAATATACATTATACATTAACATAAATATACCTAAAATTAATAAGTTAAAAACAGACGATTTATTCACAGATCTTAACACGCTATATTCTAATCGTAAGCTGTTAAATAATATACTCAAAAGTGAGAACAATAAATTTTGAATTTCAATATGGAGGATTTTTCTGATTTGTTTACTTAAATATTGATTTTAGACACATACTTCCAATTACAAAGTTTCATCAAATAATGTAAAAATTTGCTTCTGTGGAAGTTCAAAATAAAAAGTTAAGAAATTAAATTTTTATACATGCGTCAAAGAGTGAAATGTTCCTCTTGCACTCATCTATGCATAAACTAAGTTTCACGATTCTGTCTGCAAAACTTACAGAGATTTGTTAATTTTTAAATTTAGAGAGGCTGCTCACAATCTTATATAGAGATGTTTATTGTAGAAAAGCATATTTATTCGACACAGAAAAAAACGAAATGCAAATATTTGTCAAGTCAGCCAATCATAACGAATTGAAAATAAATTGCCAATGGCGCATATTGTTACTCAGTTTCATTTGAAAATTGTTGAGACTATAGAATTGCTAAAGAATGGAAAGAGAACTTGAGAAAACGAATTTTTAAGGTATAACAGGAAAATAGCCTAATATAGATCCAGAATACTGAATTATTTGCTCGTAGAGTTGTGCGTATTATTAAGCTTTACCTAAAAACAGTGGCAACTCGTTCTTCAGGTCTGCTTTTTATTTAAAATTATTTTAAAATTTCGTATTTTTGTTTTTATTCTTATTTGCTTGCTTCTCCACTCCGAGAGTTCGATTATTAATGCAAAAAGATAAAAACGAGAAAAGAAGACAGATAATGAATGAAAAAGTAGGACAGACTCAGGATGGGTCTGCACACCAAATAGTTTTGGAAAGTACTAAAATTCGCTCATTGCATACAACTAAGGGACGTAATGGATGAAGACGAATAGCTTATTCTTTCTGTCTTAGAACTTAGCCAGAACTTTCGGTTGTTCCTGTTTTGCGCTAGAAACAGACTAATGTTCTTTTTTTTCCTTTTCAATTTAACGCATGGTTAGAATTCGCGTTCTTGCTTTTTTTCATTGGCAGTTTCTAGGTTTGGGATTCAATTTCATGTTGCCTCAAAGGGAACTTGGTTGATTCTTACATATTCTATTCCCCTTATTAAAACGGAACTCACCGTAAAAAAGCACTGCAATTAAATAAAACACAATTCAAATAATTACAACTACAAGTTTAAACTAATTGCAGATAAAGCTCTTTTTGGAAAATTGTAATTCAATTGTATTCTAGTAATATTTTTGTAGCACGGCTTGTTTCTGAGAAGATGTGCGTGTCTCACTGCTGATATGTCAGAGTGAAGATTTTTTGAAGGTTCAGAAGAGGAACCATTTTTGTAAATTTTTCAATTAATGTAATATTTGACTAGTTTTTAGATTAAACAAGAGTTAACAAATGCATTGTTATTTACCGATTTTGCCCTTTAAATATTTTTAAATATGTTTATCATCTCTAAAATGTACGTCGAAAGACTGGATCAAACATCAGTGAGAGGTATGGAAGTGTGGTCTAGATCAACAACCTTGGGTTCTTATATATCTGTAATTTTTTCTGATCGAAGCGTGCAACTTTGTATCTGAAATTCGATATCAAATACATGTCAACATTTTCATTTCAAATTCGAAAGGATATGAAAAACGAATTGAAAGCATATCTAAGTAAAGATAAACATGTGAATATTAAAAGACATATAACAGAATATTAACGTTTTTCATCTTACGTCATCATCTTACAATTTACTCTCTCTCTCTCTCTTCATTCACGAGCACCATGGTTCTGTGCCCACCGGTTGCGTGTTTTACTGAATGTCTCTACAAACCAAGAAAACTATCTGCTGATAGTGCAAAATCGTCTCTCCAAACACGCAGCTCAACTCAACCATGTCTGGTATAAAACTCGCATGGGTTTCATGTATTATGCAAATGAGGATGGGACGTCATACATGAGACAAGAGCCTGAGGATGTTTCTGATTCGTTGTACATTAAAGCTGGGAATTATAGCAAAATTTTGAATTAACGACAAAATTACACTTCATGTCTTCGAGAGCCCTCTTTCTGCATATTGCCCGTGTCCATGACAAAAATAAACACCGTTAGACTAGACAAATGCCAGACCGTTAGGCCAAACAATTGAAGGCTATATTACTTATTTTTCATGTCGTGAGTTTCTAAAAATATGAACACCATTGAAGTTGCATGAAAGTTGATATTCTTTAGATGTCTGTGACTTCAATTTATTTGATGTCTATTAATAGTTGTATTTTAAATATTGGCTGCACTTCATATTATTAGTTGTCTTTTTTATATTCTTGATTTCAATTTATTTTCAGTCTACACGTCAGCATATTAGTCTACGAATGTAAAAATTATTTCCTTAATTTTAAGGTTTAACTACAATGCCATTTATATATATTTTACTAATCTCTGATGGCACTATAAAACTTTTCATATTGTTTCTTGATTTAGTATTCTGCAAAAAGTAAAAAATTTAGAGCCGATCACAAATAGAAACGGAGCTTAACTGGCGTAATCCGTTTTGTATGCATATAAACATTTATTATATAGATAGTCACATAATAATCTATATTCCAAAATAGCCAGTAATAATTAATACACAGGAAGGATTATAAATAACATTCTTAACCCCTGAATAATGTTTTAAATAAAACAATATACTTCAAGCCTTTTGTACTGAAACTAGTTATATATGCTTTTTAAGAGGGCGAATTAATAATCCTCAAACTAAAGATTACATTTAGAAAACCAATGCACTAAATGTCGGAAGAAATAGCTTATTCATATAACCTTTATTTAGTACGCAAGAGATTATCTTATATTATAATAAACGGAAATTTAATTCACCTGAAATTTGAAACTTTGATACTATAGTCCATGTAGAGCATCCATTCGCGAATTTTTCAAAATTAAATTAAATTCTTTATTTATAATTTTTTTTATCGAAAAGTAATGGCATATTGAGTTTCAGGGGCATTAGAGTTTTTTTACCCGATTGAAACGAAAATTGGGCAACTAAGGTTAAAAGACCACATACCAAATTTCATTTATCTAATTCGTTGCGTTTGGGAATTATAGTGTTCACAAGCATGCGATTACAGAAACCGACCGACAGTCAACGTTTCAAGGGATTTCGTCCAAAATTTAATACGGGCCTACATTCCTAATTTTTGAAACTGTGTACCAAATTTTATCTCTCTAGCTATTGAGTTTTGAGTTATCGTGTTCATATGAACCCTAACAGACAAATTTCCCGTTTACCGACTTTATCCAAAAATTGATTGATATATACTAATTTTGTATAAAGTCCATACACCAGATTTCGCCTTTCTAGTTTTAACCGTTTTTGAGTTACCGTCTTCACAAACAAAATTCCAAAATTGTGTTTTTCGGACTCAGGGAGGTCTAAAACGTGGAGATTAAACAAAATCTCGTGTAGAAATTTACGATCGACGATTATAATACTTTCTCTTTGTATACTTAGTGTACTAGAAAGTAAAAACGATCAAACTTTTTTTCTATCAATTTTACGAAAATGCGCTAGCTACGAAGTAAAGTGTTATTGAATTTTTTTTTCTACAGACAATTTTTTGCAAACTTCGCAAAATCAAAGCATAAGGAGAAAAATGTAACACCTATTCGAAATTAATCAGGTGCCTTTTCACAATTTATAAATGTCTTGGACGTTATCGGTGAGATATTCAAAAACATTTTTGGGCCTCTTCATACCAAATATAAAGGAAATTTAACTAACATAAAACTGACACTTTACTGTTTTTCTTAAAAAATAAAATTATAGATCTAATTCAAATATATCATACAGCTTGGAAAATAAATAAGAGTCTCATTATTATCCATTAAAGTTCAGAATGAAAATAAAAACCTGTATATAAATCAGAATTTTATTTAACAAAATTATACTTTACAAATCACAGCACACACACAAGATATTGTGATGAAACACACTGTCTAGCATGTGACGGTGGAGTTTGGAAATAATTCAATGCCTGAGACTACTATTATTATTAGAATTACTGTCTTCCAACTCGTTAATAACGTGTCGGGATGCATCATAGGTTTGTAACACATATTAGTGGATTCTTGTCTCATAGCATTTATTAAAATTTAGCTCGCAATTGGCATAAGAGCTACCAAAAGCAATGCAATTCAGGCATTTAGATTTGATCACTTAATGAAGAATGCATATCAGCAAAACTATAACGCTCAAGGAACTAGTGCTTAAATACAGTATCATTGAAGTAAGCATTGATATTTTCTTAGAAATGGTTTTGTGTTCTTACATTTCAAAAAAGAAATAAACATTTTCACTGACTATTGAAATAAACATCAACTGCAGATGTTATCAGACTTTTAATAATATAACTAAAAGTCTGTTAAGATCACTGAAACGTTAAATTTAGTTGATATAATTCTTTACGTTTCCATAGAAACCAAAATTTTCTCTAACAAAAATACAATATTTTAAAGCATAAAAAATAAAATTTTCATCCCTTTTCTTTAACATTTGTTTCAATGTTTGCTCAAAGTGATCAAAAAATAAATTGAATAATAATTATTTGAAAAAATAATTGTTTTTTTTTCGGAATTTATTTCATTTTGATGAATTTAAAAGAAATTCTAAGTAGTGTAATATAGAAAACTCATCTAGAAAAAAAACTGCTATAGTTTTAAAAAATCACACCTAAACCTTAAAGTTATTTTTTTCAATTCAATGTTATATAACGAAATAAACAACCCCC
>BGPR01054900.1:0-10127 GCA_013235015.1 Araneus ventricosus
TTAAATGTACGTTTTCATCAGTATTAGCAAAATTACAATGTAATGTATGTTTTTATCAGTATCAGTATTAACAAATTGGATGTCTCGTCGTTACTAAAATGACTCAAATGTTTTAATGGCGGCAAACTCGCAAACATCGAAACTATAAAGACGATCATTATCTTGAAACGAAATCCAAAAATAAAAATCCTTATACATACGTCCTTTTTGATGACTTCAAAGAATTTTCATGACAAATTCGAAGAAAACTGAATAACGCATTTGGTCGCGAGTGCGAGACAAACAAATTTGCTCACAAACAGATGAAATGCCGATCGATGAAGTTAAAACAGGACCTCTCTTCTCTCGGTTTAATAGGTCAAAGAACTTATGATATTACTGAATTAAATTTTGACAAATCTAAATGATAACCATAGATTAACGTAGATATTTACGATGAAATTTAATTTGTTAAAAAAATAAATAATTTTTAGAAAAAGAAAAATCTGACTGTGATTGCTTCTACATAGGAAAAACACTTAGCTGTTTCTTTTACTGAAGGACGTGGATTGGAAAATTTAACTTTAAGGAGGCAGGGCGATCAAACCTATGCCATAGGCGAGAACAGAGAAGGATTGTAAGCTTCAAGAAAAAAATCTCATTTTGTATAATGACTGGGATAGGCCATACCCTTATTTCGACATATTGGGGCAACATCGGAATTTCGTCTGTCGAGATTCTGGCTTGTCGGAATTATGTCTGGATATCAGGTAATGTTCGGCGGCAATATTCGGTGCATGCATACTGATTATCTGATCCGTGTGATTTAATTTACGCAAATATTGAAAATTCAAGACAGCTTAGTTTTAGTTATATTAACGTCCCGTTTTGAAGCAACACGAGGATTATTTTGGGAACGGACCTCGAAATTTTGAACCTCGGTCAGATGACGAGGAAGACACCTGAGCTTCTCACCCTCTCCAAACGTTTGGCCAGCTATGTATGATTTAATGTTCAACAGGCCCAATATACGAAGCATCTTCATTGGAATCTGATTTCGAACCTTATCACTAGGCCACCGCAGCCAAAATTCCAGACAGAATCTCAACAGAGGAACAGTATAATATCAGTTTAAATTATTGAATACAGACGGAGGAAATATCAAATATAATTTAGTTATATTAATGTCCAAATTTGAGGCAATACGATGGTTATTTTGGGATGGACCTCGTCAGCGGCCACAGACCCTTGCTACACGCTATAAATATGTGATTTATCTATTCTGTAACCATTTTTCTACTCTGTGTAAATATTGCATTAAAGATAATGATAATTAAATTACATATTAATACGAAACACTTGTTTTATTATTTTATACCGACGTTTATACGAAAAATCTACGGCGGGACCCAAACTAAGCCTTGCTTATATTTTATTTAGAGTAGATTTTGATGGCGCCATCTGTTGACAGTATATGGAACTACATTTCGCGTATGTGTAGTAAAACATTATTTACTATAAATGCTCATATATCCGGTAATATTCAAATTTTAATACAATGTTTCTTTTAAGTATTGTAAAGTATTCTGTCAGTTTCGTAGAATTCGAAAGAAAACTCTGCATGTTATAATCAAAAAACATTCGGAGCCTGAAATTTTCAATTTAATACTGATTGTTAATTATACTCTGATAAATATTTTTATTGTCTCACTTTGGTTCCTAGTAATACTCCTCAAACTCTTTAAAATGACACCAGAATCAACCTCCTAGCTAAACACGTTTCCACGTTACACTTATTTTCAACCTTACATAAAGCAAATTCATAACAATCACACGCATGCGCCTACACTGGCACGATGACGGGACAGGCAAAACAAAAACAATGCGAAAACCTCTTGTAGATATTATCTATCTGTTGTGGGGTCAACCATTCTTTTCCCATTATTAGTCTCGTAGTTTTTCGCGATTCAAATCTGACAGCATTTTGTCACACAAGAAAGTTCGACCGACTAGCACTGTAACGAGCGGAAAGACGTTTTCACGTCAAAAAAATATTAAAACGCCATCTGCATCGTCCATCAGAAAATGTCGAATATCCTTGATTTCAAGATTAGTTAAAGGGATTTCAGGTCTGAATAATAGTTATTTGTTTTTAATTTTATTTTCGAAAAATTAAAAATAATTTTTAACCAAAATGAGGAATTCCAGCTTACATCAAATTTGATTTAGTTCAGTTTAGCCACATTAACTCTTTAAACCCGAGTCCCGATGACTTTATTCTTCTAGCTCCTTTTAAACCGGGAACTTTTTGTAGGAAGCGACATGAATTGGACTCTCCTAACCTGGGTGCTCATTTACCACCCCACCTCCTGATATAACCTTCCGTTAAGGCGCACGGAAATGGGCTGCGGTTTGCAAGGATAATTGGAACCCGCTACCGCGATTATCTCATGAGCAATCTCAGAACCTCCCCTCCCCTCAGAAGAAGTCAACCGCCTCAGACCGACCTTCTTCGCTGTTAAAGGGAAATTTTTATACCGCCCGGGACCGCCTGGCCCGGTGTCAGAGGGTTAATGCCCCGTTTTGAAGCAGCACTACAACTAGTTTGGGACGGACCACGTCATTTTGAACCGCTGTAAGATGACGAGGATGACACCTGAGATGGTCCCCCTCTCTAAATTTCCGCATCACACCAGCGGGAGGACGTTTGGCCTCCTAATTATAATTTAATATGAAACAGGCCCACATACACGACGGATCTTCAGTGGGAACGGGTTTTAAACATGGAACACTTCGGTCTTGAAGCCGAAACCTTACAACAAGGAAACTGTGGGGCTACCACATGAAAGAGCTACTTCTAGGGGGTTCAAAATTATAACCCATAATAATTATTTACTTTTATCTTTATAAAATTAACAAAATAGCCTTTTTTTCAAAATTTTTAAAAATTTCTAAAATTCTTGCTTTTGACACCAAAATTTTAAATACACTTTTTTTCACTGAAATATTGATAAAACAATCTTCGCTACATGGATAAAAGAACAGATTCCTGTCATAGTCGACTATGTTTCTGTAGCTCGGAAATTCCGTTTCGTACACAAAAACGCTTGACTCTAGTTTGCACATTCCGTTTGGATCGTCTTTTAAAAGATACCTCAACAGTTTCAGCTCTTCAACAGTTCTCTTCTTCGACGATTTCGATTTATAATTGAATCTTCCCGACTTCAACTAATTTGGAAAAATTTCGTTGTTTCAGTTCAAATCAAACTAAATTCGCCGAATCTAATGTAAACAAAACAAACTTGCCAGTTGTTGCCAAATGGTGATCAAGAAATTAGACGCTTTTTGGTCGCCACGCAAGAGAATTCTATATATAGATTGGATTCACAACACTTGGTTATGACGTTCCAACAGAGTTAACACAGAGAATTATTTTTCCATTTTCGATTTCAAGACAACAGCATCTTCGTGATAAAGCTTCGGTTTTGAGATGGGAAGATCGCAGGTTGGGAACCATATGCCCTCCAGCCGGTTTGGTTCTAATGTTTTCAACGATGACATCCCCTCAAATACAATCCTTACCATCGGATTCGCAATAACATATTTCTTCCCAATATATCCGACTCTCTTATAGCTTCTAAAGAGGAGCCAATTTTCAAACTTTGAGATTCAAATATAATATCCAACCCAAGACTCTGAATCTAGGATATCCGATCTGGTCGTTGCTTTCTGCTGATTTTATTTATTACTAAAAGTTAGTTGTTGAGTGATAGTATACTTTATTTCATACTAGCCACTTCCGGCGAACAGTTTGATCGCCGGAAATATAATTTCAGGTGAATCTCTTATGCATAATTTTATATTCATGGTTTCCTTAACAAAGCAGTTTTAAAATTGACAATACGTAAGAGAAACATTGTATTATAATTTGAATTCAAAAATTTGAATATTACGGTAAATATGAGCAATTGTAGTAAATACGCGAAATTTAGTTCTATATACTGTCAACAGATGGCGCCATCAAAAGCTACTCTAAATAAAACATAAGAAAGGCGCAGTTCGGGTCCGAACCGTAGATTTTTCGTGGAAGCGTCGGAATAAAATCGTAAAACAAATATTTCCTCTTTAATACAATATTTACACAGATTAATATAATGGTTAAAGAATAGATAAATCAAAAGTTTATCGCATGTAGCAAGGGTCTGTGGTAGGTTTTGATTTATCTGTTCTGTAATCTGTGTAAATATTGTATTAAAGATATTGTTATTTAAATTACATATTAATACGAAATACTTGTTTTATGATTTTATCCCGACGTTATCACGAAAAATCTATGGTGCGGACCCGAACTGCTCCTTCCTTATGTTTGTCATTCTTTGCAGTTTAGCCATGCATGTCTGGTTGTAGACAAACTCTAAATAGCGACTATAAATTATATTTTCATCTTATAGCTATTGAATAGCATATAATTTTAATTTTTGTTTATTTTATTTATCTAGAATTCATATGAAAACTTCCATTCTTTCAAAAACCAAAATAATTATTTCTTTAATGTAAGTAGAAAAGATAGTTTTAGCAAATTATGTAGTTAACTATCCTTTATTTAAACAATGTTTTAATTCTGCTTCAAAGATATAGATACAAATTAAGGGAAGTTTTAACTGTGATAGAGGAAAAAATACAATAATATTAACAAAAAACGAATGAAGAAGAACGTGGAGGAAGAGAAATCTGATGGATGATGCCATCAGAGGCTCCATCCATGCAGATTCAAAATTAGAATAGGTTTTCTGTCAAGGAAAAACGACTTTAAGGTCAAAATTTGAATTTTCCTCTAAGACCTGAACTTATTCCGGAACAAATTGGAAAGAAAAACATTTATTCACAAAGAAGAAATTAAAAACAGTCTTTTAAACAAAGTCGGGAAAAAAGGGCTTAAAATATCTTGAATCTCTTGCTGTGGAATGAATAAACAACGCTAAAAAATGAGCTTTGTTTATAGATGTGCGCACCTATCTCTATCTAGTGAGAGGTACACTAACTAAAATCTTAATAAATTTTTGTTGTTTTAGTTCTGCTTCACTTGTTCACAAGGAAATGCATTCCAAGATTCCAGTACATTTTACAATTAATCATACCATTTACGTCAAATATGTAACCTAAGAAAATTAAATGCAGACAAGTTATATGCGATTAAGTTTACCAACCACTGTATTGTCCTTTTCTGCCTTAGCACCTCTTTTGAATGTATAATGCAATGGTTAATTGCAACAGAACTATTTTTGTTAATACACTCAACTGTATCTCTTCGTTTAATTTTCTTCAGCCTCCAATTTCTCATTTGCTTACATCGGCCTACTTCTGACACCTGCTCTAATTGCTAGTGTCACAAATTTTATCTTTCGTGGCCACTTGGAAGTATAGTGAAAGATGCATGAAAATAGATGCAATTATCTGTAAAGTAGCTGGACAAAGAGCTTTGGCAATTAAGGGATGATTCATGTTTGCGGAAACGACTTTCCATAAACAAGCTGCACATTTTGCAAAACGTGAATCATTCAAAAATTCAGACATTTCTCTAATTAATGGAATGTTTGAAACAGTTTCGCAACAGCTGCAACAATATTTAATGGAATGTTGCCTGCGAACTTGGAAAACAAGTCGGCTCTCATTAGCTATTAAGGAATTTTCATATTATAAACATCCACAACAATGATCTATAATCCACTGTTTTGTTTTATATGAAATTTTATTTTCATGGTGGGTGGGTATTGCATGTTCTATGCTCTTGACAGATCAACACACATTCTGAAAATTTTATTACTATATTTATGGTAATCAACCATTTTTTACAAACTTATTGCGAAAAGATAATTTCTAAATTTGATTTCGCAACTATTTTGCTTCTAAAATTTAAAGCACTGATATTTATAAATTTCTTCGCTTTATTTCTATAGACAGTTATATGCGTGTAGTTCTAACTACAATTGCTGACATTTAAAAAATATGGAAAGCTTATTACTTTTAATAAATAAAACTTTTAACTGTTTTTCAAATTAATAACGCTTCAATTCGTGTTTCTTAAAATATATAGGTTTGCAAAAGCCGGAATGCAAAAGTATGGAGGTTCTAATGCCAACATTTTATTAAATTTTCTTCCTAACACTTTGTTGGTTTTAAATTTTATCTACAGATTCTTAATACATTTGTTTTGAATTTTAATCTATTATTTTCTAACTGAAAACACGATGCTGAATATGAGGAAAAATTATCGGCAACAATACCTGTTACATCAAACATTCATTTCGGAAAAACTAACAAATTTGAGCATTTTGACTGTATAAATAACGGTCAAAAGAGCTGTATAATTAAAGTTTAATCCAAACAGATATCTTCCGAAAAAAACCTTTCACTGTCAATGAAAGAAAAAATGTGAATGTTAAGATGGGTGGTGGATGTAAATTAACGTTATTACCCCAGCACCCAGTAATTTTTCAAACTTGCGAAATACCATGAATTTATAATAATGTAAAAAGTTACTGTTTATCAATGTAATACAGATTTCACTTTTTTGTTGCATGCATTATATTCAATTGTCACTGGCCGTCATTCTTAAACAATCCAATTCGAATGATTTATTAATCATAGTACTGTAGTTTTTTCAAATAAAGAAGGGATAAAAGAAACGCTAAAAGAATTGTTTTGATCCATACCGCTACGCTTTTGTATTTAAATATAGTTGTTTCATTGTACTTTTATTCATAAAATATATACGGAACTTTAGGCTTTGTGTTTTATTTATGTACTTACTGAACTATTATTCGGCTGCTTGGTTTCTTATGGTGGAACAGCCAATCATGGTTGAATATTTTATACCAAAGCGTTTTTTCATTAACAGTCTTTGCATGATGAATAAACTGCATTAAACCTGGATATTTTTCGGAAATACTTACCATATTGTTTGGAGTGTTTGGTTGGTTGTAATATTATCCTTTTCAGGACAAAAGTCCGAGACATTTTTAAGACATTTTTTCGGTTATATTATGATAAACTGATGTAAAAATATCAAACTTTTGCTAGTTTACCTGTTGGTTCATAAAATTAATGATGGTAGATTTAATTAATAGTGATCATTCAGGCCAAACTGAAAGTCGCAAATATACTAACCACTGAGCATTATGGGTAAAAATATTGTAGAGATTTAACAGCTAATATTACTTAATTTTATAGAATTTAAAATAATTTGTTGGAAGTATTTTAGCACAAATCAATGAAATTTCTAAGATTAAAAAATGACCTTGAATGAAATAAACGTTTTATGAAACTAAAAGATGTTTAATTTGCATTTTATGTATCTGCCATGTGAAGGGTTACTTTACAAAAAAGAAAAACTATACCAAATAATTATATTGTTACTTATAACATCTTAAACATTTATTCAGAAACAAACTAAAAAACTATAAACTAAAATATTTAAATATTGAACACCCTTCAAATGAAGTCGAAATACGTTTAAAATTATTAATAGGTAGATCTGGAAAAGAAAGAATTCTACTGCATTATCAGTATTCGTCGACTTCCGGAAACTAAAATGAAATTGAGTTAAAAGTATTCAATTAAGAATAATGATAATTAAATATAAGATAATTTTAGCCATAAGGAACACAATACAAGCTTGAGTTTTGCTAAGAAATTTTCGTGGGTTAAAATTTAATGACAAGTGTTGAAGATCGATGTCATTTCGAAAACAATCACTCCGTGAATTGGCAATTGTGTATATACTAACAACAATTGAATTTAATTGCGATTTAAAGATAATGTTAATATTTTTCTGGTCTATTTTTATAACTCAACGGAATGTATAGCTGATCCCATTTATCATTTTACAAGACTTTTTCAGGACATCGGAAGAAAAATTTTGTAGGTTGTATGTGTACTAAGAGATCTATAAAGATTTAAAGCCGTAAGAGCAATATTTGGCTCTGCTGCGCAAACATGTTTTCACAATTAAAGTGGAAAATAAAAGTAATTACATTTAATAAAAATAAAACAATTGTTCAAGAATTTTCATTACAGGCAGTTTGTATATTTTTTAATTTTATTTTAATTTTAAACCATGTTTTAAATTTAAATTTACTTTCTTATGTTTGAGAATGATGCATATAGATGGCAGTGCATGTCTTGCATCTTGATTTGCTTTCATACAAGCGAGTGGCGCTGTGGAAATTTTATGATTGTATTTCAGTTCCACCGTTCTAGTATTTTTATTATTCGTAATTTGTATACTCCATTACTATATTTTATTCTTTAACCATGTTTTAAACTAAAATTGACATGCTTGAGAATAAGTTCAGGATTGCTGCAGAGAGAAAGGCAATACATGTCTTCCATCTTGATTTGTTTTTGAAGCGCGATTGTGAATTTGTGGAAATCTGCGTAATCTTATTTTGTCGAATTAAACATCATGCGCTCGTAGTTAGCGTCAAAAATGTATATAATCTGAAGTTTATTAATATTTGTCATGTGTAGTCATCTTGACGTGTTGTGAGTGGTGTTAACTGGTTATATCAGCCCACAGTAGCACAAAGATATTGTACAGTATTGCACGATATTCAACAATATTCGCAATATTGTATAAAATTGTATAATATCATATAATATTATATAATATCGGACAATATTGTACAATAACGGCAAAATGTTATGCTACCTGGGACGAAAGAAAAAAATGCAAACTCTGCACAACCTACAACTTTAACCCATTAACGACTGACATAGCGTTTTCGCAACATTAGTGAAATGATTTTTTTCTTTTATTATAGTGATTAGTGATTTTTTTAATTAATTTTTGTATTACATTAGAGAAAGCTTCTATGCTTCTAGGAAGAAAAAAACTGTTTCTCTCTCACTGATACTTTTTCTTTAATAATTTTTTTAATTGACATTTTATCAGAAATATTTTTCTTTTAATTTTAAATAGATAGCAGATATTTGTATTAAATGTAATGTGCCCTTGCATAGCAATTGTTTGAAAGATTCTCATGTAACCCAAAAGTCATCGGTTTTGCCAGACGTTGCGTTTTCGCAACATCTTGTATCTTCTATAAAAATAAATATTTCTTTTGCCTGTTACTTGTTTCTTAATTAGATTCTAATACGTCTGAAAACAATTTTTGTCCATTTCCTTCAAACAAAAGGTAGTGCGGTCGTTAACAGGTTAAACAACAATTAATCCAATGTATCAAAGGTAAAAACATAATTGCATTGTGAAATAAAAGATACAGAACAAATAAAATAATGAACCAGCATCGACTCCTTAGTTCAACAAATATATATTTATTACGCATAGAAATGCTACAGTTTTGTTTGGATTTTCATATTAAAATATATTCCACACTACAGTTATTTTGGTGATGTCGGTGAGTGGTTAAAGCTCTGTTGAGTGGATTAATGTAACGCAACAAGTCGAGAATTCTTGTTGCTTGAAAGGATAAAACAGTTGCAGAAGATATTTCCTGCAATGACAGGCACATTTAAACTCATAAAAACTTCATATAGAGGGCCATTCTCGCTTTCACCAACGCAAGTTGTGTCGAAGATATATACAAGATATTTTACAGTAATTATTTCTCACGATTCTGCGAAAAATATCTGATTCATTTTTTTTTTAAAATTAGATTTGTATGCTGGAAAAAACATAAATGCATAAAATTAGTAAAAGGAAAATTTATTAAATTGTATTTACTTTAATTAATTTAGTGATATTTTCAAAATGTTGATAATTGTAATAATTTTATTAATATTTAAGAATTCATTTAGTTTTATTGAACCAGGAGTTCAAAGATTGAAGAAAGATTGTGGCATGTTATTTCTAGGTATCCGTAGCTTGAGCAAATATTTTTTTCAAAACTTAGAAAAAGTAGCAACATTTGTTAGAATATTTCATCAAATTCTGAGCATAGTTTACTAGAAAATTCTGTTGGAAAGCATATTTTTCCAAAAGAAAATTCCATGATGTATTTGTTTTACAAAATGAAAGCTAAAAATTATAATTCCATTTTGGTTCTTGTTGAATTATGTATGCCATTTGTTAAAAGATATTTTTTTAATAAAAGCATATATAGATCGTGTCCTAATTTATATATTTG
>BGPR01054901.1:0-10127 GCA_013235015.1 Araneus ventricosus
TTAAATGTACGTTTTCATCAGTATTAGCAAAATTACAATGTAATGTATGTTTTTATCAGTATCAGTATTAACAAATTGGATGTCTCGTCGTTACTAAAATGACTCAAATGTTTTAATGGCGGCAAACTCGCAAACATCGAAACTATAAAGACGATCATTATCTTGAAACGAAATCCAAAAATAAAAATCCTTATACATACGTCCTTTTTGATGACTTCAAAGAATTTTCATGACAAATTCGAAGAAAACTGAATAACGCATTTGGTCGCGAGTGCGAGACAAACAAATTTGCTCACAAACAGATGAAATGCCGATCGATGAAGTTAAAACAGGACCTCTCTTCTCTCGGTTTAATAGGTCAAAGAACTTATGATATTACTGAATTAAATTTTGACAAATCTAAATGATAACCATAGATTAACGTAGATATTTACGATGAAATTTAATTTGTTAAAAAAATAAATAATTTTTAGAAAAAGAAAAATCTGACTGTGATTGCTTCTACATAGGAAAAACACTTAGCTGTTTCTTTTACTGAAGGACGTGGATTGGAAAATTTAACTTTAAGGAGGCAGGGCGATCAAACCTATGCCATAGGCGAGAACAGAGAAGGATTGTAAGCTTCAAGAAAAAAATCTCATTTTGTATAATGACTGGGATAGGCCATACCCTTATTTCGACATATTGGGGCAACATCGGAATTTCGTCTGTCGAGATTCTGGCTTGTCGGAATTATGTCTGGATATCAGGTAATGTTCGGCGGCAATATTCGGTGCATGCATACTGATTATCTGATCCGTGTGATTTAATTTACGCAAATATTGAAAATTCAAGACAGCTTAGTTTTAGTTATATTAACGTCCCGTTTTGAAGCAACACGAGGATTATTTTGGGAACGGACCTCGAAATTTTGAACCTCGGTCAGATGACGAGGAAGACACCTGAGCTTCTCACCCTCTCCAAACGTTTGGCCAGCTATGTATGATTTAATGTTCAACAGGCCCAATATACGAAGCATCTTCATTGGAATCTGATTTCGAACCTTATCACTAGGCCACCGCAGCCAAAATTCCAGACAGAATCTCAACAGAGGAACAGTATAATATCAGTTTAAATTATTGAATACAGACGGAGGAAATATCAAATATAATTTAGTTATATTAATGTCCAAATTTGAGGCAATACGATGGTTATTTTGGGATGGACCTCGTCAGCGGCCACAGACCCTTGCTACACGCTATAAATATGTGATTTATCTATTCTGTAACCATTTTTCTACTCTGTGTAAATATTGCATTAAAGATAATGATAATTAAATTACATATTAATACGAAACACTTGTTTTATTATTTTATACCGACGTTTATACGAAAAATCTACGGCGGGACCCAAACTAAGCCTTGCTTATATTTTATTTAGAGTAGATTTTGATGGCGCCATCTGTTGACAGTATATGGAACTACATTTCGCGTATGTGTAGTAAAACATTATTTACTATAAATGCTCATATATCCGGTAATATTCAAATTTTAATACAATGTTTCTTTTAAGTATTGTAAAGTATTCTGTCAGTTTCGTAGAATTCGAAAGAAAACTCTGCATGTTATAATCAAAAAACATTCGGAGCCTGAAATTTTCAATTTAATACTGATTGTTAATTATACTCTGATAAATATTTTTATTGTCTCACTTTGGTTCCTAGTAATACTCCTCAAACTCTTTAAAATGACACCAGAATCAACCTCCTAGCTAAACACGTTTCCACGTTACACTTATTTTCAACCTTACATAAAGCAAATTCATAACAATCACACGCATGCGCCTACACTGGCACGATGACGGGACAGGCAAAACAAAAACAATGCGAAAACCTCTTGTAGATATTATCTATCTGTTGTGGGGTCAACCATTCTTTTCCCATTATTAGTCTCGTAGTTTTTCGCGATTCAAATCTGACAGCATTTTGTCACACAAGAAAGTTCGACCGACTAGCACTGTAACGAGCGGAAAGACGTTTTCACGTCAAAAAAATATTAAAACGCCATCTGCATCGTCCATCAGAAAATGTCGAATATCCTTGATTTCAAGATTAGTTAAAGGGATTTCAGGTCTGAATAATAGTTATTTGTTTTTAATTTTATTTTCGAAAAATTAAAAATAATTTTTAACCAAAATGAGGAATTCCAGCTTACATCAAATTTGATTTAGTTCAGTTTAGCCACATTAACTCTTTAAACCCGAGTCCCGATGACTTTATTCTTCTAGCTCCTTTTAAACCGGGAACTTTTTGTAGGAAGCGACATGAATTGGACTCTCCTAACCTGGGTGCTCATTTACCACCCCACCTCCTGATATAACCTTCCGTTAAGGCGCACGGAAATGGGCTGCGGTTTGCAAGGATAATTGGAACCCGCTACCGCGATTATCTCATGAGCAATCTCAGAACCTCCCCTCCCCTCAGAAGAAGTCAACCGCCTCAGACCGACCTTCTTCGCTGTTAAAGGGAAATTTTTATACCGCCCGGGACCGCCTGGCCCGGTGTCAGAGGGTTAATGCCCCGTTTTGAAGCAGCACTACAACTAGTTTGGGACGGACCACGTCATTTTGAACCGCTGTAAGATGACGAGGATGACACCTGAGATGGTCCCCCTCTCTAAATTTCCGCATCACACCAGCGGGAGGACGTTTGGCCTCCTAATTATAATTTAATATGAAACAGGCCCACATACACGACGGATCTTCAGTGGGAACGGGTTTTAAACATGGAACACTTCGGTCTTGAAGCCGAAACCTTACAACAAGGAAACTGTGGGGCTACCACATGAAAGAGCTACTTCTAGGGGGTTCAAAATTATAACCCATAATAATTATTTACTTTTATCTTTATAAAATTAACAAAATAGCCTTTTTTTCAAAATTTTTAAAAATTTCTAAAATTCTTGCTTTTGACACCAAAATTTTAAATACACTTTTTTTCACTGAAATATTGATAAAACAATCTTCGCTACATGGATAAAAGAACAGATTCCTGTCATAGTCGACTATGTTTCTGTAGCTCGGAAATTCCGTTTCGTACACAAAAACGCTTGACTCTAGTTTGCACATTCCGTTTGGATCGTCTTTTAAAAGATACCTCAACAGTTTCAGCTCTTCAACAGTTCTCTTCTTCGACGATTTCGATTTATAATTGAATCTTCCCGACTTCAACTAATTTGGAAAAATTTCGTTGTTTCAGTTCAAATCAAACTAAATTCGCCGAATCTAATGTAAACAAAACAAACTTGCCAGTTGTTGCCAAATGGTGATCAAGAAATTAGACGCTTTTTGGTCGCCACGCAAGAGAATTCTATATATAGATTGGATTCACAACACTTGGTTATGACGTTCCAACAGAGTTAACACAGAGAATTATTTTTCCATTTTCGATTTCAAGACAACAGCATCTTCGTGATAAAGCTTCGGTTTTGAGATGGGAAGATCGCAGGTTGGGAACCATATGCCCTCCAGCCGGTTTGGTTCTAATGTTTTCAACGATGACATCCCCTCAAATACAATCCTTACCATCGGATTCGCAATAACATATTTCTTCCCAATATATCCGACTCTCTTATAGCTTCTAAAGAGGAGCCAATTTTCAAACTTTGAGATTCAAATATAATATCCAACCCAAGACTCTGAATCTAGGATATCCGATCTGGTCGTTGCTTTCTGCTGATTTTATTTATTACTAAAAGTTAGTTGTTGAGTGATAGTATACTTTATTTCATACTAGCCACTTCCGGCGAACAGTTTGATCGCCGGAAATATAATTTCAGGTGAATCTCTTATGCATAATTTTATATTCATGGTTTCCTTAACAAAGCAGTTTTAAAATTGACAATACGTAAGAGAAACATTGTATTATAATTTGAATTCAAAAATTTGAATATTACGGTAAATATGAGCAATTGTAGTAAATACGCGAAATTTAGTTCTATATACTGTCAACAGATGGCGCCATCAAAAGCTACTCTAAATAAAACATAAGAAAGGCGCAGTTCGGGTCCGAACCGTAGATTTTTCGTGGAAGCGTCGGAATAAAATCGTAAAACAAATATTTCCTCTTTAATACAATATTTACACAGATTAATATAATGGTTAAAGAATAGATAAATCAAAAGTTTATCGCATGTAGCAAGGGTCTGTGGTAGGTTTTGATTTATCTGTTCTGTAATCTGTGTAAATATTGTATTAAAGATATTGTTATTTAAATTACATATTAATACGAAATACTTGTTTTATGATTTTATCCCGACGTTATCACGAAAAATCTATGGTGCGGACCCGAACTGCTCCTTCCTTATGTTTGTCATTCTTTGCAGTTTAGCCATGCATGTCTGGTTGTAGACAAACTCTAAATAGCGACTATAAATTATATTTTCATCTTATAGCTATTGAATAGCATATAATTTTAATTTTTGTTTATTTTATTTATCTAGAATTCATATGAAAACTTCCATTCTTTCAAAAACCAAAATAATTATTTCTTTAATGTAAGTAGAAAAGATAGTTTTAGCAAATTATGTAGTTAACTATCCTTTATTTAAACAATGTTTTAATTCTGCTTCAAAGATATAGATACAAATTAAGGGAAGTTTTAACTGTGATAGAGGAAAAAATACAATAATATTAACAAAAAACGAATGAAGAAGAACGTGGAGGAAGAGAAATCTGATGGATGATGCCATCAGAGGCTCCATCCATGCAGATTCAAAATTAGAATAGGTTTTCTGTCAAGGAAAAACGACTTTAAGGTCAAAATTTGAATTTTCCTCTAAGACCTGAACTTATTCCGGAACAAATTGGAAAGAAAAACATTTATTCACAAAGAAGAAATTAAAAACAGTCTTTTAAACAAAGTCGGGAAAAAAGGGCTTAAAATATCTTGAATCTCTTGCTGTGGAATGAATAAACAACGCTAAAAAATGAGCTTTGTTTATAGATGTGCGCACCTATCTCTATCTAGTGAGAGGTACACTAACTAAAATCTTAATAAATTTTTGTTGTTTTAGTTCTGCTTCACTTGTTCACAAGGAAATGCATTCCAAGATTCCAGTACATTTTACAATTAATCATACCATTTACGTCAAATATGTAACCTAAGAAAATTAAATGCAGACAAGTTATATGCGATTAAGTTTACCAACCACTGTATTGTCCTTTTCTGCCTTAGCACCTCTTTTGAATGTATAATGCAATGGTTAATTGCAACAGAACTATTTTTGTTAATACACTCAACTGTATCTCTTCGTTTAATTTTCTTCAGCCTCCAATTTCTCATTTGCTTACATCGGCCTACTTCTGACACCTGCTCTAATTGCTAGTGTCACAAATTTTATCTTTCGTGGCCACTTGGAAGTATAGTGAAAGATGCATGAAAATAGATGCAATTATCTGTAAAGTAGCTGGACAAAGAGCTTTGGCAATTAAGGGATGATTCATGTTTGCGGAAACGACTTTCCATAAACAAGCTGCACATTTTGCAAAACGTGAATCATTCAAAAATTCAGACATTTCTCTAATTAATGGAATGTTTGAAACAGTTTCGCAACAGCTGCAACAATATTTAATGGAATGTTGCCTGCGAACTTGGAAAACAAGTCGGCTCTCATTAGCTATTAAGGAATTTTCATATTATAAACATCCACAACAATGATCTATAATCCACTGTTTTGTTTTATATGAAATTTTATTTTCATGGTGGGTGGGTATTGCATGTTCTATGCTCTTGACAGATCAACACACATTCTGAAAATTTTATTACTATATTTATGGTAATCAACCATTTTTTACAAACTTATTGCGAAAAGATAATTTCTAAATTTGATTTCGCAACTATTTTGCTTCTAAAATTTAAAGCACTGATATTTATAAATTTCTTCGCTTTATTTCTATAGACAGTTATATGCGTGTAGTTCTAACTACAATTGCTGACATTTAAAAAATATGGAAAGCTTATTACTTTTAATAAATAAAACTTTTAACTGTTTTTCAAATTAATAACGCTTCAATTCGTGTTTCTTAAAATATATAGGTTTGCAAAAGCCGGAATGCAAAAGTATGGAGGTTCTAATGCCAACATTTTATTAAATTTTCTTCCTAACACTTTGTTGGTTTTAAATTTTATCTACAGATTCTTAATACATTTGTTTTGAATTTTAATCTATTATTTTCTAACTGAAAACACGATGCTGAATATGAGGAAAAATTATCGGCAACAATACCTGTTACATCAAACATTCATTTCGGAAAAACTAACAAATTTGAGCATTTTGACTGTATAAATAACGGTCAAAAGAGCTGTATAATTAAAGTTTAATCCAAACAGATATCTTCCGAAAAAAACCTTTCACTGTCAATGAAAGAAAAAATGTGAATGTTAAGATGGGTGGTGGATGTAAATTAACGTTATTACCCCAGCACCCAGTAATTTTTCAAACTTGCGAAATACCATGAATTTATAATAATGTAAAAAGTTACTGTTTATCAATGTAATACAGATTTCACTTTTTTGTTGCATGCATTATATTCAATTGTCACTGGCCGTCATTCTTAAACAATCCAATTCGAATGATTTATTAATCATAGTACTGTAGTTTTTTCAAATAAAGAAGGGATAAAAGAAACGCTAAAAGAATTGTTTTGATCCATACCGCTACGCTTTTGTATTTAAATATAGTTGTTTCATTGTACTTTTATTCATAAAATATATACGGAACTTTAGGCTTTGTGTTTTATTTATGTACTTACTGAACTATTATTCGGCTGCTTGGTTTCTTATGGTGGAACAGCCAATCATGGTTGAATATTTTATACCAAAGCGTTTTTTCATTAACAGTCTTTGCATGATGAATAAACTGCATTAAACCTGGATATTTTTCGGAAATACTTACCATATTGTTTGGAGTGTTTGGTTGGTTGTAATATTATCCTTTTCAGGACAAAAGTCCGAGACATTTTTAAGACATTTTTTCGGTTATATTATGATAAACTGATGTAAAAATATCAAACTTTTGCTAGTTTACCTGTTGGTTCATAAAATTAATGATGGTAGATTTAATTAATAGTGATCATTCAGGCCAAACTGAAAGTCGCAAATATACTAACCACTGAGCATTATGGGTAAAAATATTGTAGAGATTTAACAGCTAATATTACTTAATTTTATAGAATTTAAAATAATTTGTTGGAAGTATTTTAGCACAAATCAATGAAATTTCTAAGATTAAAAAATGACCTTGAATGAAATAAACGTTTTATGAAACTAAAAGATGTTTAATTTGCATTTTATGTATCTGCCATGTGAAGGGTTACTTTACAAAAAAGAAAAACTATACCAAATAATTATATTGTTACTTATAACATCTTAAACATTTATTCAGAAACAAACTAAAAAACTATAAACTAAAATATTTAAATATTGAACACCCTTCAAATGAAGTCGAAATACGTTTAAAATTATTAATAGGTAGATCTGGAAAAGAAAGAATTCTACTGCATTATCAGTATTCGTCGACTTCCGGAAACTAAAATGAAATTGAGTTAAAAGTATTCAATTAAGAATAATGATAATTAAATATAAGATAATTTTAGCCATAAGGAACACAATACAAGCTTGAGTTTTGCTAAGAAATTTTCGTGGGTTAAAATTTAATGACAAGTGTTGAAGATCGATGTCATTTCGAAAACAATCACTCCGTGAATTGGCAATTGTGTATATACTAACAACAATTGAATTTAATTGCGATTTAAAGATAATGTTAATATTTTTCTGGTCTATTTTTATAACTCAACGGAATGTATAGCTGATCCCATTTATCATTTTACAAGACTTTTTCAGGACATCGGAAGAAAAATTTTGTAGGTTGTATGTGTACTAAGAGATCTATAAAGATTTAAAGCCGTAAGAGCAATATTTGGCTCTGCTGCGCAAACATGTTTTCACAATTAAAGTGGAAAATAAAAGTAATTACATTTAATAAAAATAAAACAATTGTTCAAGAATTTTCATTACAGGCAGTTTGTATATTTTTTAATTTTATTTTAATTTTAAACCATGTTTTAAATTTAAATTTACTTTCTTATGTTTGAGAATGATGCATATAGATGGCAGTGCATGTCTTGCATCTTGATTTGCTTTCATACAAGCGAGTGGCGCTGTGGAAATTTTATGATTGTATTTCAGTTCCACCGTTCTAGTATTTTTATTATTCGTAATTTGTATACTCCATTACTATATTTTATTCTTTAACCATGTTTTAAACTAAAATTGACATGCTTGAGAATAAGTTCAGGATTGCTGCAGAGAGAAAGGCAATACATGTCTTCCATCTTGATTTGTTTTTGAAGCGCGATTGTGAATTTGTGGAAATCTGCGTAATCTTATTTTGTCGAATTAAACATCATGCGCTCGTAGTTAGCGTCAAAAATGTATATAA
Organism: Araneus ventricosus; assembly: GCA_013235015.1. NCBI lineage: Eukaryota > Metazoa > Arthropoda > Arachnida > Araneae > Araneidae > Araneus > Araneus ventricosus. The sequence goes on from BGPR01054901.1 coordinate 8,478, forward strand.
TCTGAAGTTTATTAATATTTGTCATGTGTAGTCATCTTGACGTGTTGTGAGTGGTGTTAACTGGTTATATCAGCCCACAGTAGCACAAAGATATTGTACAGTATTGCACGATATTCAACAATATTCGCAATATTGTATAAAATTGTATAATATCATATAATATTATATAATATCGGACAATATTGTACAATAACGGCAAAATGTTATGCTACCTGGGACGAAAGAAAAAAATGCAAACTCTGCACAACCTACAACTTTAACCCATTAACGACTGACATAGCGTTTTCGCAACATTAGTGAAATGATTTTTTTCTTTTATTATAGTGATTAGTGATTTTTTTAATTAATTTTTGTATTACATTAGAGAAAGCTTCTATGCTTCTAGGAAGAAAAAAACTGTTTCTCTCTCACTGATACTTTTTCTTTAATAATTTTTTTAATTGACATTTTATCAGAAATATTTTTCTTTTAATTTTAAATAGATAGCAGATATTTGTATTAAATGTAATGTGCCCTTGCATAGCAATTGTTTGAAAGATTCTCATGTAACCCAAAAGTCATCGGTTTTGCCAGACGTTGCGTTTTCGCAACATCTTGTATCTTCTATAAAAATAAATATTTCTTTTGCCTGTTACTTGTTTCTTAATTAGATTCTAATACGTCTGAAAACAATTTTTGTCCATTTCCTTCAAACAAAAGGTAGTGCGGTCGTTAACAGGTTAAACAACAATTAATCCAATGTATCAAAGGTAAAAACATAATTGCATTGTGAAATAAAAGATACAGAACAAATAAAATAATGAACCAGCATCGACTCCTTAGTTCAACAAATATATATTTATTACGCATAGAAATGCTACAGTTTTGTTTGGATTTTCATATTAAAATATATTCCACACTACAGTTATTTTGGTGATGTCGGTGAGTGGTTAAAGCTCTGTTGAGTGGATTAATGTAACGCAACAAGTCGAGAATTCTTGTTGCTTGAAAGGATAAAACAGTTGCAGAAGATATTTCCTGCAATGACAGGCACATTTAAACTCATAAAAACTTCATATAGAGGGCCATTCTCGCTTTCACCAACGCAAGTTGTGTCGAAGATATATACAAGATATTTTACAGTAATTATTTCTCACGATTCTGCGAAAAATATCTGATTCATTTTTTTTTTAAAATTAGATTTGTATGCTGGAAAAAACATAAATGCATAAAATTAGTAAAAGGAAAATTTATTAAATTGTATTTACTTTAATTAATTTAGTGATATTTTCAAAATGTTGATAATTGTAATAATTTTATTAATATTTAAGAATTCATTTAGTTTTATTGAACCAGGAGTTCAAAGATTGAAGAAAGATTGTGGCATGTTATTTCTAGGTATCCGTAGCTTGAGCAAATATTTTTTTCAAAACTTAGAAAAAGTAGCAACATTTGTTAGAATATTTCATCAAATTCTGAGCATAGTTTACTAGAAAATTCTGTTGGAAAGCATATTTTTCCAAAAGAAAATTCCATGATGTATTTGTTTTACAAAATGAAAGCTAAAAATTATAATTCCATTTTGGTTCTTGTTGAATTATGTATGCCATTTGTTAAAAGATATTTTTTTAATAAAAGCATATATAGATCGTGTCCTAATTTATATATTTG
>BGPR01054902.1:0-10127 GCA_013235015.1 Araneus ventricosus
GTAAGATAAATAATTAATTTATATACAACATGGCTGCATATCAGACTCTAGAATTCTAAAGTGACATTCTGAATTTATAAATAAAAAATATTCTCCGGCAATTAAGCTTTACATAATTTAATCAAACTTTACGATAAACGTAGCTTTCACTCATTTAACTTTCACTCCTTTTTAGCATTTAACAATTAAATATTCTAATTGACATTCAGAAACTCACCTAAACTTTACAACTTAGAATTTAACAATTAATTGTCCTAATTGACCTTTAGTGATTTAATTAACTTTACAACAGTTTTAGTTTACATAAAGCAGGAGGATTGACATTTGTCACGACGATACAAAATTTTTATGACCTCCCCCTCCCCGACTCAAATCCTGGATTCGACACTGAAAGTAATAAAACCATGCTCTACCAAACGAATCACAAATTAAAGAAAAAATTACCCACACCTAAGCGTTGAAGCAACAAGAGGGGTATTTTGAGATGGATCTCGTCACTTTGAACCGTGGTCAATTGGCGAAGACGATACCTGAGCCAGGCGCTGCTCTCTCCAAACTTCCAGACCATACCAAAAGGAGGAAGTTGACCCTCTATATCAGATTTAACGTGCATCAGGCCGACATACAAGGCTGATCATTGTTAGAATCGGATTTCAAACCTGGAATCCTCCGGTTCCGAAGCCGAGACCTTACCACCAGACCCCCACCACCCGATCAAACAAAGGAAAAAAGAAAAACAAAAAGCTTTATGAAATTAAACAAAATTAGCTCTAAATAAACTTTATAATCAAACTAATACTTACCAACGGAATATCAAATATTTGTACTTAAAACTAATTAAAAAATTTTTTTTTAATGTATTACCATCATATTCTTATAACTGGGTGATGATAAACACCTCCGTGTACCATAGTTTTCAGTGAACTCGAGTTGTCATTCACAATAGAGCTTTCACAATATTTTGAAACCTGCCCCATCTCCAGCCTGAAAACTCATTTTTCCTCTCAGGCATTTTTGACTTAATAATGCTCACCTGAGCTTGAACACAAAATAATCAGAAACTTGAGTCACCCCGCCGTGTCGTAGCATCCTGGTAACACTGAATGACATCCGCGACAATAGCTCGAATACTGAGGCCGGAATCCTAGTAGTCAATCGTCAATCACCTGGCCACGGCCCAACCCCTCCCGAAGGAGGTACGAACTATCACTGGAGGAGTGACCCAGTACCCCCCCCCCATTATTGTACCCACGACCAAGAGCGAGAACCCGCTCACTTATACGGCGGCTTCTCATATCCAGATATTTGTGGTGCCCCCAGATGGGAGTGAACTCAAGATAAAAATGCAAACCTATTTCTAACGTCTTTTTCTAATCTATACCGATTCTTGTTTGAAAGTAAGTAAAGGAAATAAAAATGAAAGCGAGCAAAATGTCAAACATTCGATAACTGACCCCAGAAAGCTTTTGCAAAACGAAATGGTGTTCGTATAATCTCAATAATTTTTACACGCTTTTAACTAACTTGACTTTTTCATGTTTCTAAAGATGGAATTTTGCTATCAATTTTTCACTCACTTCTTGAGGTACCAGAGCTCCGAAATTTTGACAGATGTGTGTTCCTAATGACAGTACAAGACTTCAATATTTTTACACCATAATAATAAGATAATCGATTGATTGAATTCAATTTTGGCTCCATATGAGTGGTGCAATCTTGTAGTGAATTGAAGAAAAATCGATTTGGGATTCCATAATATTTATAATAATGAATTATGAAATAATTATAAGAAGTAAAAAATAATAATAACAAAAACAATACTTATTAAGTCCCCTCGAATATTGTAGGAAAGAAAATTTCTAAACATTCATCAAATATTAAAATATATTATCAAAGTAATTAAAATTCCAGTTTGCTTAAAGTATTTGTATACTTTATTTGCATTTTGTTTGGACGTCCATATTTTTTGATGAAAATATTTTCTGCTTTTAGTATACCTATAAAAAGTTTTTTTAAACTTATTTTTATTACTTTTAAATAAATTTCATTCATATTTCAGTTTAATTCTCCAATTGGTGCAGCATTAGTAAACCCAATCACATAAAAGTTAGACCCGGAATCTGCAGGTTATTTTCTAAATAAATTTCACCTATATTTCGATTTAATTCTCCAATTAATGAACTATTAGTGAAGCCGATCACATAAAAGTTAAACCCGGCATATACAAGTTATTTTCTAATCCTATATTTCAATTTAATTCTCCAATTGATGCAACATTAGTAAACTCAATCACATTAAATTTAGATCCGGCATACAAGTGACGATTACCATTCGACTAAGAAAGACATCCAGTTACATTACAACAAACGTTTTTGTCGATTCCTAAGTCTTATTTAGGGTTGCCATATGTCCCGTCTATACGGGACTGTCACCGTATTTCACTACTCAGTTCCGTATTACTATTCGACCCGTTTTTGTCCCGTTTTCTCAGTAAACTCAATCAAGTTTCTGAAAGGGAAGAAACAGAACGTACTCTTGCATATTTATAAATAAGGAACATCGATCGATATTGACAACACTGAGATTCTATTCAACCAGTTTATATATCTTAGATTATTTAGAGAAAAATAATACCAACCTAAATTGCGAAACAACTATGAAATGGAGTATGGAAGAGAAATGGCTTAAGTTGTTTGTAGATACAAAGTACAGTCGGACCTCTATTTAACGAACCTCTATTTTGCGAATTTCTCTACTTTGCGAATTCCTCTATTTTGCGAACTTTTTCTTGGAACCAAGAACATTTTGCGAATTTCTTCGTAAAATAACCTCCAAATAGCGAAGCGCATTCTCTATTTAACGAACTTTCTCTTGTGATCCAATATTTTTTTTCTCCCTATTTCTCAAAATATTTCTAAACATTTCAAACTTATTCTTTCTTTTAACACATTTTATGGTGATCAATGACCTTGAAGCTGGAAAATGTCAAAGCGAAAGTGCTTGAGCATCAAAGAAAAAAAATTCTTCATGAGGTGGATAAAGGTGTGGCAACTTGACTACAGTAATCCCCAGACAGGGAAAAGTAGAACTGTCATCCCCACCCCGCAGGGATTCATCCTCAGATTCCTTTTGACCCTACCCCCGAGCGGGTGTAGATTTTGATCCGGCTATAAGCCATGTGATTCTACTTGTATATATATATGTGTCGTAGTGGTGTTATGTGTGTCAATAAAACCCATAAAAGGCAAACTGGATCTATTTTGAATTTGGATATAAAACCACACATGAAAAACCATTACAAAAGGCGTGAAAAAAAAGGGATATTGCTTTAAAATTTGGTATTCCTCCAAACAGCTTATCAACCATAATAAAAAAATCGTGATAAGATACAAAATTATGATTCATCTAATTCTTGTTCAAAACATTTAAAAGCATGTGTCTATGAAGATGTGGATGAGGCAGTTTTCAAGTGGACAGTGTGAAAAATAAAAACAATACAGCAATGAATTGCGATGAAGACGAAGATGATGAAGATGGAAATGATCATGATGTAGAAATCAACAAACCTTCGTATGATGAAATGCTAAAATTCATTAATTTTAATATAAAATTATTTTTTTATTGAAAATACACTGTATTCCCGGACAATGTTTTATTTTATTCTTGTTTTCCTTGCAGATTTCTTTTTGATGGGTTAAATATATTAATTTTCAAAATAAAGGTGTATTAATTACTTTTTTAATATATATTTAGTGTTTATAAATTTAAAATCTGTTTTGTGTATTTTAAAGGGTGAATCTCTATTTAACGAATTTTCCATATAACGAACTTTTTTTCGGGATTTAGCGACTTCGTTAAATAGAGGTCAGACTGTATATTGATCAGAAGTCGTACCTGATAAAGCTGTTTGAATACGTATTTGCCGTTCCAGCCCACAATGCAAATGTGGAGAAAAAATTTTCCCTAATGTCAACTCAATGGTTAGATGAAATTAACAGGTTGTCAATGGAGACAACTGGAGCAATTTTGATTTGTCATTATAATTTTAAAATGACCTCCTTCCAATTTTATAATTATGAGAAAGAATAAAATGATATAATTAAGAAAGTAAAATCAACTTAAAATTATGACTGGGCTAAAAAGGATTAGCCTGGCATCTTTTTTACTTTCTCGTATACGAAGTTATACAAAGAGAAAGTATTGTAATCGTCAAAAAATTCGAACTCGAGATTTCGACGAATCTCCACGTTTTAGACCTCCCTCAGTCCGAAAAACACAATTTTGGAATAATGTCTGTCTGTGAACACGATAACTCGAAAACTATTAGAGCTACGGGGCTGAAATTTGGTATGTAATCTTTACACACGATTTGCAGGTTTCTGTCAAATTTTGGACAAAATCCGTCTATGGGAAGTCCGTCTGTATGTATGTCCGCAGTCATGCGAAGACTATAACTCAAAAACTTGAATAGCTAGATGGATAAAATTTGGTACACTGTTTTATCGTCATGAATGTAGGTCCGTATAAAATTTTGGGCCAAACCCGTCAACGGGCTGACTGTCTGTCGGTCTGTATAATAGCATACTTGTCCAACTCCATGCGCATGCGTAAATACCTGTGCAAAGAAGAGATACTCCGAAAACATGGCAGTTTGCCAAAAACCAATACTGGCGGCGGGATTTTGTAAGGAGGCAAACATTTAGGGCGTCTCGTTTTACTTGCGTATTGGAAGCAATCTCTGCGCATGCGCAAGCTATTCTCCTGTTTTCTTCTCCGCACGCGGAACTTGCATTGCTAGAGTTTGATAAAAAAATAAATATTGCGAAGTTTTAATACATACGTATCTTTTTGAATATGATTCTTCACCTCAATATGTTACTATCACTATAATCAACAATGAAAAACCTTCTGATAGTCATTGCATTCTGGGTTACAGTTGGTTCGAACTTTTTATCAACGCAGGGGGAAGGGAAATGACAAATGTTTGAAAAGTATACGAGAAAGGTTAGGGGAGGCCACTCCCGCTGGTTATTATTCTATGTATTCATTTTAATAGATTGCTTAAACTTTCTCGATTTTTTATTAACTTTAAACAATCACCTACCCACCTTTTTTATGTTTTATTTATTTAGCACTTAAAAGTCCCGTATCAATACGTGACAATTATGGCAACCCTAGTTTCATTACATCGGGTCCAGAAACTAGAGCAAGATAAGAGGGATGGCTTTTCCCAAGGTTAGATTTCGCAGCAGTTATTTTCATCGAGTCACGTGAAAAAGGAAACTTACACAAATCTCCTCTGGAAACAGTAATGTTTTACGACGCAGTACATTTGACATTCCTTCGTAGGAAGCCCTAAATTATCAATTATTTACTCGATGATTCAATGTCTGAGAAAAATGAGAGTGATTACTTTCACGTCTCCCATACAAACTTTAGAATACTTTGAAATAAAATACAGCATTCCACTAGCGCGAAAACGCTTCCAATAGTGTTGACTAATAGCTAGATAAATGATAAGATAGATTTCCGAAAATAATTATATAATTATGACTTCAAAATATTATTGTTTAGAATGAATTGAATTCTTCTCAAATAAAAAATTTAACTCTTTTTTTTTAAACTCTTATGAGGAATTTGTCTGAGAATTTAAAATGTGAATCTTCATTGTGGAAAAGTTCTCTATTTCGCACAAGATTATCAGGAGAATTCTTAACTTATTTTGACTTAAAAAATGTAATAATTGATAAAGTACTTATCTACGTTCCAAATGATGACATCTAGTATTTTCAACATCTTTATTTCCTTGTCGACCAGGAGATCATGTTGTATACATACTAGCAGCAGATAATGGTACATTAATCAATCCTAAATATTCATGTTAATATAATGTGCCTCTCTTCAGCGTTGAACCGAGTGCACATGAGTTCCCCCCCTCCACAAGCATGTGTCCTAAAAAATGTGTGACACCTCACAGTGGGAGCGTCGCTGATAGAACTAACCTTTCTCGCTCACAGCAAGCAACTCACTTGCAAGAAAAGGTTAAAGGTCGAAGGAGGGTCCTCCCCCATCCGGCCAGGCCTCACAGGGTTCAACGGACTGACCTCCCTTACTTTTGTGGGGGAGTTCGTAACATTCGTGCTTTCAAAAATAATCTGGCATCTGAACAAAACGTTTTTTTAAAGATTTCTCAACATATCAGATGAGAATCTTTGAGCGTCAATAACTATTATGAAATTAGATTTTTAAATGAATACTGATAGAGCTTATAATAAGAGAAGATTAAAAAACAGAATTTCGTTAACTGCAACCTACACTATTCAGTGATTCATATTTGCCTTACTACCAATTCTGCATTCTTCAATTAATGCTGAATCATTTTCCAATTGGTTGATAAAATTCTGTACTTGCCATATTTCCGACCTTAAAAGAGAAAGGTTTTAGCAAAAAAATTCTAATGAAACCTACTAAATTCTAATTAAACAAAATAACTTAAATTATTGAAAATAATTTCTAAACTAATAAAGATTGAATTAATTCTAATAAAACTAAATTACTCAATTAATTTCAATTCAAAATTAAGCTTAAAATGAAATTTTAAAATTATTTGAACACATTTATATTTAACTTGACTTAATTCATGTTTATGAGGATGGAATTTTGCAGCCGATTTTTCAGTCAGTTCCTGATGTTTTTGAGATTTTTTGCACTTGTGTGCCGTCGATGACAATACACTGTTTGAATATTTTCAGAACTTATTTTCAGTTAATCGATTAATTAAATTCAATTTTTATTCCGTATGCGTGGCGTTACCTGGTAGTAAATTTGAAGAAAATATTGATTTCAATATTCCATAATATTTATAATACTGAATTATAAATTAAAGACTAAAAAGTAGAAGATAATTAAAAAAATGAAAAATCTACTTTTTAGTACAGTAATAAAAGTGTGTGTTTAAAAATGTTTTTTTTTTTATATAATTTAGTTTTATTTAATTAAAAAGAAGAAAATAGTTATAAAATAAAAATAAAAAAAATGTAGTTCAGCAATACAGGTTGAGTTTTTTAAAATTTATTTTACTTCTTCATTACTTACAGTCATTTTTTAAGATGTACAGAACTTCTGTTGAAAAGTAATTCTGCAGTGTAAGATTAGATATGATTTATTCCGAAGGAAAAGAAAGTAAAACCAGACTAACCAGCGGGAGTGGTCTCCCCTAAACTTTCTCGTATACTCCTAACACATATAGGGACAAAAAATAAGCTAAAACCCCTAGCGCAGTGGAGATAAAAAATAAGTGAAATGAAGTCAGTTCCCCGCAAATTCGCTCGGATAAAAATTTCGAATCTGCTTATTCCCAGAACGCAACAAGTTTTGTACAGCACACGTTGAAACGACAAAACGGAAATAAAATAATCCGAGCAGGATCAGAATTCGCCAAAAAGGAGAAAAAAGAACCAAATGGGAAGAAACGAAGCGCTTTCGAAGCTACAATTTCGTAGACCGCCAAGGTCAAAAACCAACTATACTAACTTGAGTAAAATAAACGAAACGCTCGCCAACAGAGTCGCAATGTGCAATTTGAACCAAATATGCAATTTGAACACATTTTTTCCAACGGATTGAAACGAAATTTGAGCACAGATCTATCATTAATATTAGCAAACGTCATAACAATTTTTATTTATCTAAGCCAAAGGGTTTAGGAGATATAATTTTTACAAGTATGCGACTATACAGACCGACAGACAGTCAACCCTTTGACGGATTTGGCCCAAACTTTCATACGGACCTACATTCATGATGATAAAACTGTGTACCAAATTTTATTCATCTAGTTATTCAAGTTTTTGAGTTATAGTATTCACATGACCGCGGACAGACAGACAGATAGACTTCCCGTGGACGGATTTTGTCCAAAATTTGAAAGAAACCTACAAATTATGTATGAAGTTCACATACCAAATGTCATCCCCGTAGCTCTAATAGTTTTCGAGTTATTGTGTTCACAGACAGACAGACACACAGACGCAATTCCAAAATTGTGTTTTTCGAACTCAGGGAGGTCTAAAACGTGGAGATTCGTCAAAATCTCGAGTTCGAATTTTTTGACGATTACAATACTTTCTCTTTGTATACGAGAAAGTAAAAATGAAGGGTATTAAACATTTCGCGAGAAAACTCGGAAAAATTTTAGAAAAGTTGTTTCCAATCCTTTACACCAGGGATTCCCAACCTTTATTCTTTCGTGTACCCCTTGATTAGTCTTTATTTTCGCGTACCCCCTACATTCATGTCCCACCAACCATCCGTCTATACAAAAGTTTTTATCAATGATGTTAAAGTCCTGGTTAAGATTATGAGTCAAATGACTGGAATTTATAACATTTTCAGGACTTATTTTTGATTTGGCATTATATTCCATTTTTTCAATAGTATTAGTTCAACGTCAAAACAGATGAAATCAGTATTGTAATAATTTCGCATTAATTTATAAGGGTTGATAAAAATTACTCTTCTTTTGATTTCTTTTTTTCCTTCTTATTTTGAGGGTAGGGACTTGGACAACTTTAACTTTTACTTTTTACACGAACTTGGTGAAACAAAATTCTGTGGTATTTTTAATCCCCTCTGTTTTTTTGTGTCCGCCATTACCGACTGTGAGTTCGAGTACCCCCAGGGGTACGCGTACCACAAGTTGGGAACCTCTGCTATACGCGCAAAAAGTTGTGGATTAATCTTAATATAAATAAAAGTCATTGTGGGTATGTGTGTATGTGGGTATGTATGTATGTGGCTATGTTCCACATCTCCTCCTAAACCAATGGACGGTTTTCAACCAAATTTTGTACACTTATTATTTAAGACAAGGGGACAAGGGGACTTATAAACTTTTCTAAGTCCAAAAGTTAATTAAACATGCAGTTAATTAGAAATTAACCGAAATCGTTTTTCCTCCGTAACTTCGGAGCAAATTGTCCGACAGAAAATATTTTTATACCATCTTAAAGTTGAAATTTTTACCTTTTCGATGACACCAATTTTATTTCTGTGACATTTTCCCTTCGATTGTTATTAATTTTTAAAAGTTCTATAATTTTTAAATACGTGCAGACGATTTTGAAATAACGAAGATTTATAGCTACTCCGTTTCCAGATAACGGTTAGACATTGAACTAATTCACCTTTATTTCTGAAAATTTTGCTTATTTTTATTAATATCCATATAATATAATAAATGCGAAAGTGTGTCTGTCTGTTTGTTACGCATTTACGGCAAAACTACCAAACCGATTTGGATGAAAATTGGCAGAGTTGTAGCTTGAAACCCAGGAACGGACATAGGGTAGGTGACATCATGTTAAATTCATTATTTTTGATTACAGATAACAATTAAATAATTAACAAGCGATTTGCGATGAAGATTACTACTTTATTTATCAATCAACTGTTACGTGATCCTTAAGGAATGCGTAAACAAAATGAAATGTCACGTGATCCTTCAGAAAAGTGGAAGCATTTGAAATAACTTATTTTTAAAGTCAAGCATCACGTGACCTTGCTGAGAAAAGAAATAAATAATTAATTTGTGGAATAATAACGGAAAAATAGACGCGAGGACAGAAAACCAATGATAGATATGATATAGTTTCAAGAGTTTTTGGATTAAAATTTAAAAACTAAAGTTAATTATAATTAAAGGAAAACATCGTTCAATGTTTACTTAAAATAAGAGCCTAATTTAGTGGAAAGCTTGCCAAAATAATTCTTTTTTCCTCTTTTTATCGACATCCAAGATTTGTTTGGCTGTTAAATTTGTAACCAAACGATTTGGATAATCACTAGCGGTTAAATTCTAAACCAAACGATTTAGCTAATTACAATAGTTCCATTTCCAATTTTAATGCTTTAAGAGCTTTTTTCAACCGATTTAAAAAGAAAGGATTACATAAATCCAAAGAACACGGAATTCAACGTTTTGTTTACTAAAGAAAGAACCGATTCGAACTTGGGGCTTGATACAGTTGCCAAATAGATTTGGCGATTGCTAGAGATTCAAACAGTGTATTAAATTGGGACTTTTTTAAAATTGTTCACAATACAGAGGAACTGATAAGCAAGGTTTA
>BGPR01054903.1:0-10127 GCA_013235015.1 Araneus ventricosus
TTCAAATGACATAAAGAATTATACTTTATTTGTTGTTAGAGTCAATAATTGTTTTTCTGAAATATTACGAAATCAAAATTTGAATACACCCGCCCGGACATATTAATCATGTTTGGCAATCTTTTTTGATACTCTCATATTTTACTTAAAAATACTTCCACTCTTCAGAGACTAAAATTGAACGACCTAATAGAGCTCAAAATTTCATAATTTTAACCCTCCTGGCGTCAGGCCCGAGAAATCTGCGCGAACATTTTTCCTCCCATAGCGGCAGTCCCGAGACTGTCTCGGAAAAGAAAAGTATCTTATAAGTGTTAGATCCGAGATTTTCTTACTACCGGTTTTTCTCTTTCTCCCTAGGTGTCACGCGGCGACATAATGAGACGGAGTGTCTGTGAGAGGGAGTGTGAGGGAGACAATTTTATATTTTTGAATATAAAATACTCTACATATATACAATATTTACTTAACATGCGAGCACGTTTAACCTTTAATGAAAATGTTTTCTTCGTTTTAAATTCATTACTGCATTTAAAGAGGATAATGCACTAAATGTATGTAAACAACGTGTTGAATTGTTTCATTCTAAAAAGATTAATATAGATTATATAAAATCTATTTTCTTAGCGTAAAAAATTGTTGTTATTGGGATTTTTAAGGCAGTATAGCATTATACAAGATTCTTGCTCGGCCTTTTTTTCGGAAGTTTGAAATCAAATAAGTTTCTTCCTTATTTTTATGAACACGCATAAAAGAAAAGATAAAATTAATTTAATGACATCGAATTTATCCAATAGAAAAGTTATAAAAAAGTGCATAACCAAAGGGCATCTATGGTAAACCTACGGAATGGTATTATAAAACAAGACGATTAATACAAAATATTAGAAGATTTATATGCAATAAAAAATTTATTTTTTCGAAAGTATATACTAAGTATAACATTTTTGTGAATGACTATGAAGCTAGGTAGTACAATAAAAATGAATGTAAAACACAGAATATATAATTAAGGATTTTAATACAGTTAATGTTTATAAAAGATTCCAGCAGGCATTTTTATCGGATCTATGAATTTAAACCAATCTCACAAATTCTTGAAAATGCGCAAAAGGACAGATACAAATATTTTAATAACAGAACAAAAAATAAATTTATCCTATTTAAAAATTATAAAAATTACAAAAAAGTGCATGAACTAAAAGCAACTGAAACAAAATTATAACGTGGTGTTACTAATTTTGATTATCGTTTTAAACACACATTTTTATGAACTGCAATACATTTGCAATGCACAGAATGAACAATATATATATTTTTTCGATTGAAGATTTAAATATATCGTACCTCATTTCGAACAATAATTACGTATAATAAAATAATTTAATAAATATGTAGTTAGGAGTAACCAATCAAATGTACACATTTAATTTGTAACAATAAGACTCTTATAAAAAAATTATAAAAATATATTTTTCTAACGTAAGTTTTATGTAGTGTTTTAAATAAAAAATCTAAAACCGTTCACAGATTTCCACTCCTGCATGTTGCATTTGAAACCTGCAAGACATTCAAAAATCTTTTTTGACTATACTCAAAAAAGGGACCTCTCACAAAAGATCCTTTCACAAAAATGGAAGTGATAAAGCAACAGGTCATCTGTCATTGACGCCCGATGAAGGTTCTAATTGCACCCCCTACGGCGCGGAAATTACCACAGCAGGGAGAGGCAATCTGTTATTCAGTACCTGGCGCTTTTGAGGGAATCGCTGATCTTTCCTGACAATTTCGTTAAAAGCAGTGGAATTTTGAGAAGGTATAATTTTTAATTAATTTTTGAAAAAAAAATTAAATTTGCCATTATTAATTAAGAATCATGGCCAGCTCCAGATTATTCTGTGCCCTATGCGAAATTATGGTGTCTCCACACGCCTTGTATATATCATATATTGCAACAGTCAAGCAAAAATTAAAAGAACCCCCAGCATTATTCTGCCTTCTTTCATCGGAAATTAAAACAAAATGTACTGAATTTAAGGAAATAAAGTTTACTGAACGATTCCATAACTAAAAATTTCATAAGGGTTTGTCTACATATTTATAATTGCACGAACTTCAAAATTTCCAATAGCAATACCCATTTTTGGGGATATAAATAAATTTCTCATAAAAAAATACCCCAAGTTATCAATTTTGTTTCATTGACAATAAAAAGATCGGAAGATATTGGACATTCTGTGTTCAAGATATAAAAGGGCCGTCTGTGCATTTACATGATAAAGCTCGCTGCTTTCGTTTAAATGTCGGTGGTAGAATGTAAGCTTATTTCGATCTTTAAAAAACATCTTAAAATTTACATTGCATTTTTTACAATCGATAAATATTAGATCCATTACAAAATTCTGCAAAAATGATATTTTCTTCAAAAAATATGATTTTGATCCACATGTATTACATAACTAAATGAGAAAAAGATGTAACCTTTTTAATTATATGGAGAAAATAGAAAATTTAATGTAACTTGAAACCTTCTTTTTCGAATAAGCTTAAATTTTGCATACACATATAAAATTGCCTTCTTCATCGATTAATAAAATTTTTCCTGTTTTTTAATTTTTTTAAAAATAAAAATATGTAGGCGCAGAATGTGTATACTACTTCATACTACTACGTCCAAAAAGTTCTAGGTCAATAACTTTATTATACCTTAAGATATCAACAAAAATTCAAAATTTTACTTTAACATTAGAGGCTCAAAATTTCTTTTCCTTATAATTTCGAAACCAATAAAATTTTAATCATAAAATTCGGTATTCGAGTACAACTTTTGAAGTAATTTTAAATCCGATGAAAATGTTTGGTGTTACCATTGGGAATTGTGAAGTTAGTGCAATTATAAATATGTAGGTGACCCCTAATTAAATGTGTAGAAATGAAATCGTTTAGTAGACGTTGTTTACTGAAATTTGGTACGTTTTGTTTTAACTTCCGATGAACGATGGCAGGATAATTTTTTGAGGTTCTATTTTTCCGCGACTGTACATATGTTAAAAGATTTAACTATAAATATTTGCTATACTTATTAACTATAATAATTGATAATTCGGTTCGCTTTCCAATACACCCCAGTTCTAATGAATAATGATTTTCCTTTTTCTAGTCTAAAGCAGGTTATTTGACAATACAGAAACGGGTGTACTTCAAGCTTTGCACCGACGAATGACACAGCTCGTGTTTCGACGTGTCATTCGGATTACTTTCTGTTTCACTTCGACAACAATCAGCAGTAAACAATTTTTTACCTCGGGTGCGCAGCCCTTTCGCTCTCAGAGCGAAAAGAGAAAGTTGTGTGCATCGATTCTTTTTCTCCTTCGCGTCTCGTATAGATACAGTCACGGAATTAAAAAAATGGATCGAGCCCGCGTTATTTTGCCATCGTTCATCGCGTATTAAAACAAAAGGTACTAATTTCCAGGAAATAAGATCTAGTAATAGGATTCATGTTTTAAATTTCCATAAGCGGTCATATATATAATTATAATAGCACTAACTTTAAAATTTCCATTAGAAACAAGCATTTTTCTTAAAATATTTGGAAGCTACATAAAACCTTATACTGGAAAACCAAGTTTCATCGCCCCAGCAATTTTTGTTTCGCAGTTTTAAGGACATGGAATTTGGAGTTTTAATGTTAAAGTAAAATTTTCAATTTTTATTGATATCTTGAGAAATAATATAATTATTGACCTATATTTTTTATGTAATAGTATGAATTATTCTGCACATTTTACATTTTCCCTTTTTATTTTAAAATAATTTTGAGTACATGAAATATTTTATCAAAATTTATGTTAAAAATTTTTGAATTGCAACACTTATGAATTTTAACAGAAATCGAGAAAAGATAGCCATTTGATAAGCCTATGCAAAATTTCAGCATATTCGGGCAAAAAGTTTTGAAGTCACATTAAATTATCAATTTTTGCTGTAAAAGCATGGACTTGAGGGAGGGTCATATATTTCGAAAACTTTTTCATTATTAAATATGATCATTAAATTAATTTATTTTTGAAAACTTATACATGTAAACATTTAACTATTTATATATATAAATTAAAATTTTTAAAATTAAGTCTCAAATCTTTTAGCTCATCACGGGAGAAAATTAATTAAAATTCAAAGAAATAAGATATTTTAACCGTTGTCGGTTTAAATTCAAGATACCTGTTCAATTTATGACGTCATAAAATTTGAAAGCGATATCAAAATTAGAACGTCGGATGGAAGGATATTAGTTTTTAGATTGCAATTTTGGGAATAAAACTGACTATTTTTAAAACGTTTCTTTAAATTAAGTTAATAACGTTAGACGTTCGAAACAATTCTCATTAGAAAGAAATTTGTTTATTCTATCTGGTGATTTATCTATTTTTTTCCTTCGATTATCAAAAACAATTTTATTTAGAAATTAGAGTGAACAACTACCCAAAATAACACAAAATATTAAATAAAACAGGTGAACCTAAATGCAGAATTATTGTTAACGAAAATTGCAAATGATTTCGAATAAAGTTGAGACATTTCAGATTATTGTGATTCAGATCAAGTAATCAGTCATGTTTATAACTTCTGTAACACTTTTTTAAATATAAATATATTTTTTCTGTATTTTTAAAATGTATACATTTCTTACCAAAAAACTTATATGACTCATTTTAATTTTAGCTCGGATTTTTATATCTTGGCTAGTTAGAAATTAGTTCTATCACTTGAGATGGTTGAATTATCAAAACTTGAGAGTTACAAATGCGAAGATGCATTGCTATGATTGGATGAGTTTAAATAATGTCAGATTCACGGACAGCGGTTTTTTCAAAAATACAAATGAGACATAAGCTGATAACTTATTTTTAAATATTTCATTTAAAATATAGTTTAGTAAACAAAAAATTATTGCTGTGTTATATATATTATTTAAAATCTCATTTTAAACGTATCTAATTAATATTCTGTCATTTTGTTGATGCCAAATAAAATTTAAAAGGCAGGAACAAACTCGAACTATAAAATAGTAAATCTCGAATAAAATAAAGCATATTCCGATTCAGATTTGTCTGGTAAGTGTGAATTGATAATTGCAGGAAAAATTCCCTTTCAACAAGCTGGAAGGAAAAGGTAGATTATTTACGTTAATGGTACAAAAGTAATTAAATATTATGTATTTATCAAAGCAGACATAGCGAATGACTTTATTGTTTCCACACATTGCAATATTTACTTCGTGCTTCTGTGTGTGTGTGTGTGTTTTATGACATTTAATTTTTTACTATATCAAGGTTTTATCATTCTACTCAAAATGATATGCTAGGTTTATTCGTCAATACATTGCTTCGATTTTTCTTATATCCCAATACATAATCAATCAAAAGGTAGGAGTCATAAAGAAATAAACATCCCATCAGTGCAAATTCCCCCTAGATAGCATTAAGCCATCTGAAACAGTAGCAAGAAATTAACACTTGACACAAATGAAAAAGACTCTAGATTTACAAATTAATTTATTTAATCTAGGTTACCATATAATTGTGTGAACATTGCTTTGTCATATGCTAAAATCACACGAAACGAAACATTTAAACACTACTAGAATAGGCTCATTTAGAGGACTCCCTGGTTACAGAGATAATAGTTACTAACTTCTTAACACATAAGAGAATAAAAATTAATAAACATTGTGAGTGGTAAATTTAATACGTGTGTTTAAAGCTTAGGATATGAATGCAGCCATTTTGAACAGTGAATTTATATCTCCATCGACAGTTAGAAACAATTAGTCAGGCAGAAAAACCCAATGCAATTTTAAAGTTAAGGAAACATTTTTCAATATCAATAATGAAAAAGGAAACTTTTATTCGGACATTTTATATTAAATTAATTAAAAAAATCTTGGTGTCACCACGTTTAATTAAATATCAAATTAAAGTAATCTTTCATATTAACTAATTACCATATTAACTATTAAAAATAACTATTCAATTAATTAAAATTTAATTTTTAATTAATTGTGACTAAATCTTCACTAAAATCTTCTTTATGGCTCATAGTATTTGTCAGCAATAGTTTGGATTTATCTTAAGTCACTGCGGCAATGTATGCATGTTCCACCCTCATAAAACACTAGACTGATTTAAACCAAACTTTTCACATTTTTTATTTGAGAAGAGAAATGTTACTCTCTCAACTTTTCAAAACCCAAAAGTTAGTTATAAAGTTTCAATTAATTAAAAATTAAGCAAAGTGCTTTTCCGCGATATCTTTGGAAAATATTATCTCACGAAACTATTTTTACACCATATTAAATTTCAAAAAATTAGCTTTTTAGTGACAAAAATTTCATTTCCATACAATTTTTTCCCTCATTTCTATAACTTTTTCAAAATTAATTTATACACAATTCGTAAAAAATTTTTTATTTGCTGCAGAAGAAGAAGAATACAAAGGACTCATACCAGAATACATTAATAGAATTCTGGAAGAACGCGAAGAGAAAATTATAAAAGTAGAGAATTAATAAATTATATCAGGACTAACTATAGATTTAATTTATTTTCATGCTTTTAATAATTGAAAAATTAATTATGTAATTTTATTGTCTCAAAATACTTATTAAAACCTTTCTTATACTTCAGTATTTGCTAACAAAATTTTTAGCAACTATATAACAAATAATTACTAATTTATAGAGAAAATTAGCTATATCAGCTGTTTTTAAAAATCGCCGGTTCAATTGATACTCTCAATATAAATAAAAAACGTTTAAAATCAGAAATGGATTTTAGTATCATAATTTTTATATAATAACAGTTTTTACATTAAAAATATTATACATGAAACAATTTTAATCAGCAGCAATGTCGGGTATATCAGCTAGTATATACTGTTTAAAAAGTAGAAGCGAATGCGAGTGACGGGAGCATTTCAACAAGATGTCACAGTTTAAAACGTACTGTAATGCAACGTAAACGGGAAGGAGGCGGGTTGAAAATCACTTTTCGGCTCATATTTTCTAATCAATTACAACTATCAGAAAGATCACAACATAAAAGCTGTTCTTTGCTATAACATGATAATTCGCCTATTTGGAATTTTTTTTCTATCTTTAATCGTAAGGCAGTTATGGTAAAAGGATAAGTTGGCAGAGGGAGAGGAAAAGAAAATCATTTTTCTGTTCATAACTTCTAAGCAAATGCATCTGTTCAAAAGATTTCAATATAGAAATTGTTCCGTATGATAAGACGATAATTCACCCCATTAATATTTTCTTGCCATTATAAAACGTAAAGGAGTTATGGGGGAAATGATAAGTCGGGGAAATTGAAAATTGCTTTTCTACTCATTACTTCAAAGCAATTGTATCTTTCAAAACAAAAATTGTTCCTCATGATAAGACAATAATTCGCCTAATTTGAATTTTCTTTCTATTTTCAATTTTAAAGGAATTATTGGGAAATGGAAATTTTAACCACTTTTCATTTTCACCGCCTTTGAGCTGGATAGCCTATCTAAGAGCTCTGGAGAGATTTTTACTATCCTTACAACATATCCCACGCTGATTAAGATCAAATAAAAATTACACTTGTTATCGTGTTCAGAAGACAACATGGGCAAAAAAATGTAGATTTGGGTTATAGGTGTCATGATCGGTGAAGATCTGCAAAAATTTCCGGAAGTCGTGTCATGAGAACCATTGCAATAGGTAGAGTTCCTTCTAAATAACTAGTTCACTTTAAAGATTACACAGTGTAGTTTAATTTCTACTAAATTTCTTATTTTTTGTTCAGTTTAAAAATATTGTAGGGGATGTCCAGTTGCCTAGTCTTCGAAATTAAGTAGGGGCAACTGAGTGCTAAGGCTTCGGGAACTGAGTATTTATGTATGCGCCGATAAAACGTAATGCAGTGTGCCAAAAAAATGAGTGCATGACTTGTGATATTTTTGCTAAAAACCTTGTAAAAAGTTTCGTACACAAAACCCCACCAGAGATTTCCATGCTGTCTCTCCTCGAGTGACATTAAAGTCAAATTTTTTAAAAACACTGTATTAAATAAGAAAACTTTTGGTATGAAAGTAGATTTTTATTTCAGAAAATGTCGAATATTGGTATTTAAAACTAGATTGTGTGTTCAAATATATTTGTTATTTTCGAAATACTACATTCGGATACTTCCAGGACTATTTGACTAGGCGGATTGAAACTCTCTGTTGCTTCTGTTGTACTACTGTTAAAAGCAACTTGCATTTTAGTATATGATTGGAAACAGTGTGGTCGCCGGTTCTAACCCAGGAAGTCCCCAATACTGCTAGAAACTTTGAATAAATGTAGTTATTGATTCTATATTTAATCTGCATTTCTCCCCAGTATTTTTGGTCTGCAATTTAAAAAAGTGATTTATTTTAAAATATTGAGAGATAGCATTTATTGAGACAAAAGTACAAAAATGAGCAAAATAATGACCGAAAAAATTTGCAAAATATTAAATTTACAAATTTCTACTTCTATTTTTTGGAATGTGATTTCGACGAAATCAAGACTCTTCTTGCAACAATTTATTACATCTTAACCCCTTAAATGGTCAACTTTTTTTTTACCAGAAGTTTTGACAAAAAACGTGTACATTTTGCTGCATGAAATCCCTCTTCCGGCAAAAAAAGTCACTTCAACAAAAGACCTGGATAGAAAACACTTCAGTGCATGCATAAGCTACGCCATCTGTTGAAAAGTATTGATAATGTTGTTTCGAGAATTAAAAATAAAGTCAAACCAGAAAAGGAAAAGAAAAAATATCGATGGCCGTACAAACCCCCAAATAGGGCCAGGTTTTGTTTGGTCAGTGGCGTTGCGACCGGGGGGCAAGGGGGTATAGTTGCCCTGGGCACCAGTTTTATGGGGCGCCTTATAGACAAAATCTACTGCTTGTACGCCACTTTTAATGCAAAATATAACGAGGAGACGTAAAAAATAATAACATGCCCCTTGTTCTATTTACGCTTGTTAGGCCACTGATGACGACTGGGATTTTAAAAGAATCTCCATTTTCTAGGCGCCACTTACTTTCGCTAAGGCAGTAGCCGCGGTGACAAAAATTTAATACATTTTTGTCATTTTTAGTTCAAATACGATGAGGAGCCAAAAAAAGACAACATGATCTGGACGCCGTTTAGACGAGCTAAGCCACTGATTACGACCTATAGGGCGAAAATAGCTTCTACTCTACTGTTTTTGGTAAGCCGTTAAAGGGTAAACCAAAGATTAGTGATATTCCCTTTTGCTTCTTTAGCTTTGAGGAAACAATTCGTTTCAAAGATAAATAATAACAATCTGTCATTTCTACCAAAGTCGGTTTATGTGTGAAAGGTATTAAATGTGTTTGAATTCATAAAAAAAGACTTCGATTTTTATTGTATGACTTTGAAAATTAATTTTTTAAAAAAGTAAATTCTTCTGTAAGATCAAACCCAAAGATAGTTTTCAAATAATTTTGGAAAACTAAAAGAACACAACAAACTTTTGTGAAAGAATGAGATCAAGTCTTTACATTATCCGAAAACTGTAAAGTTTTAACAATTTTTCCACTTCAAGAAATAATATATAATATTTCTTTTAAAGAAATTCTTGTTCTTACACTCCAATTGCAAACATTAATATGCCTATTAAATCTCTAACGGAACTGATCGGCGTCTAAACGTGTGGCTCATGGCAGTGAGAAGTCTTTGCACCGAGAGTAGAACCATATATAAAAGAAAAGTGACTTATTGATTCATCATCGAATCTCACAAATCACTGGAACCTGAAATTTGGCAGGTGGTTTCTTTCTGAGTAGTAGTGCTAAGAAAGGATTTCTCCAGGATTTTAATTAATCACAGATTACCTTAAATTTATGCGTTTTTCCACAATAACTTCGGAGCATATTATCACACAAAATCTATTTTAACACCACCGTAAAGTTCAAAAATTAGCTTTCCAATGACACAGATCTTATTTCCATGCGACATATTGTTCAATTTTAATAAATTTTTCTGAAAGTTTTTAAAAATGATTTGTAAAATTGTTTTTATTATTGTAAATA
>BGPR01054904.1:0-10126 GCA_013235015.1 Araneus ventricosus
GAGTACTTCGTTCAGTTACGTATTGCTACTCTGGTGACAGTGAATGTTATCTTTTTTTCCCGGAAAGGATTTTCCGTGAAAATTTACATAAGCATTGGAGTAGTAGAGCTGCGCTTTTTGAAAATCCACGCACAGCAGCAGAGGAAGTATTTAGCGCAAAATCCTGGCCAGAAGTCCAAAATTTAATGTGCTCAACAATTGTAAAACGGTTTTTTATAATGGCAGACTAATTGTTGCGTCGATCAACGTTTATCTCAGGAGCATAGGTCATATCCATTATCTCCTAGTCTCGGTTGAAAAACAGATTTCTTCGTTAGTGGACACTTAGAGTTTTCATACATTCAGATTTAATGTAACGTTCAAATACATATTTTTTTGTGGCTATATAAAGCGATGGATTAAAGTTGAAATTTGTTTATATATATTTAAATAAAAGGTAGAGATTTGTTTTAAAGAATTATATATTAATTCAGTTAGTTTCATTTTTTAACATATTAAAAATGCAGTTTTAAAAAGTTAATTTATATTTTTCAGCTCTAATTTATATATTGTGAACCTTTTTTTTAAAGGTGTGTCAGTTTTCGGGCCTTTTTTAGAATTTATAAACGTAATGGTTATAATATGCAGGAGCTAATTTCAAGATAAAGTATTGCGCATGTTTGCATATTTTTTTATAAAATACCTTCTTTATTTTTCATGATTCTATAATGACATTTTCAAACGCTAATGTAGTTTACTACTTCTTATGGTGAATTTTTTTCGATGGGCAGGTCACAACCCTGTAATGGAGATTGGTGCATGTCGATGTATGATAGGAGAGTTCGACCATATTGTCAGTAATTGTCATGAGGCCGGTCTTACGTTACAATACGCACGCATGTATCATCTAACCTGGGGAGGGTTTCCTTTTAGTTACCATTACTGCTAAACTACTAGAAATAATCTGCGTGCACTTTAAACAGCAAAATATAGATACGAAAAAATTAATTTACAGTACAAGTGCAAGACTGAAGGTGGAGTCAAAGAAAGATAAAATACAGCACGTACTACTGACAATTGGTGTTAGAAAAAGACTGCTATACTACAATAGGACAGCATCCACAATTAGATTGTTACATCAATGGACTTTTCATCAAAAGACTTTAATAAACTACATAAGATATTTCTAAATCAAGTTACTTCAATTTTGTCATGTGAACTTTACATACACTCATAACCATGTAATTTATTTTGCAACAAGTTTGCAGCAGTCTTGCTATCTTGCAGCAAATTTGGCACAAGCAGACCTCAAGTTCCACAACAAGACTATAAGTTAACACGTGACGAAGTCACCACGCGATGAGAATTGCAGCAAACATATCCGCTTCAAAATCATTACAAAACTATAAGAAAAATAAGCGTGCCAGACGAACTGATTCAAGACCCCAACAACTCGTTTCTTCTTGTCGCTTAGCCGATGCAGCCAGCCTTGAGACTTCAGCTGTCCTATGATAGGTGCATAGCCCATCGTGCATCTACATTTTATTTTAATGACTTCTTGATTTCATTATTTTTTTAAAATTTGGGGTTGAGAATATGGTTTGAAGACAAAGAGAGCAATTTTCGCTAATAACTACGTTTTGCTAGTGGAATAAATTATGAAATTAGGGCTCAAGTACTTTTTAAATATAGGGACACAAAGTAATTTATTATTTTTCAACAGTGACTGCTTTTTTGAGGTATAATTTTTGTTTATAACAATTATGATTTCATCATTAAGAAAAGGCGATATATAGTTTTTCTTCAAAGTGCAGGTTCTATATTATCTCTAAAGGATAAATTTTAAGTAATTTTTTAAAAAGAACTAGATTAGTTGCTTTCCAAATTATCATTGATTTATTAGATTAATAAGAAAGGACAGTCTAGTAGATGCTATTAAATATCAGATGTTTTTAAAGCAGACACAAAGATTAAAAAGCAGATATATACTGTTTCCAGGTCGTGGTGTTATGGTAATGCCGTATCAACTTTACGGCAAGCTTGCATTGCAAGGAAGATGATGGATTATGCTTTGTTATTTTGCAGGAAGTTCTTTCTGAAGTCGATGTCAAATTTGTCATGACAAACTAATTTTTAAGAAAAATCGCTACTTACTGCCAATGTGCATACTATCTGCGTACAAGTCTTTGATCATAATTTTACTTATCATACAGAATGCCAATTATTAATAAGTAGGTGAGAATGAAAGAGAAAACAGGTATAGAGGCATTAAAAGAACATCCAAAGAAAGTTCAAAGGCGAAGTGGGGCTGCTTCTTGACAAATCTGAAGCAACGCTTTTGGAACAGACATAAAATGATGGAGATATAGCTACTAGAACCCTTTTCAGATCAAATTCTTCCGAGATTAATTCATGAACACTGGAGTAGATGTAGAGTTGATTAAGATGCTGATGATTTTTTTGGGGAAACCATGATAAGTTGATATCTGCATTGATGAACAAGTTCCAAGTATGCTTATGAAAAAGAACCATAATGGATATTTTATATTTGCCATTTAACAATGCACAATGTTTTTTTAATAATTGGGGTCCTGTAGTAACAGAGTGACCAAAACCATATTAGCCAGCTATCCAGAAGCTACCAAGGTCAGAAAACAAATACCGCACCCTATACAGATAAACTATACGAAAGTTCAATACAGAAGTATTCGACATAGATTCCTGAATGGTCTCTTTTTTAAGCAGCAGTGCATTTATGATATACACTTTAGACATATACTAAAGTGAGATATTGTGTAGTAGCGGGACTCTAAAACTTCTTCAAGAGATAAATAATTCCTTCTAATAAACACCAAAACAGCAGATAATTAAGAAATATAAGACCAAAATCTAGAATCGATTAAAACCATTCTGTATTGGATTCGTATACATATCTATGTTCTAAATACCTCAGCTTTGTAAAATACTAATGAATATACTTATATATATTTAGGTAAATAAATAATTCAATTAAAATTTCATATTAAACAAAACAAAATTATAAAACATATCTATCAACATTTGCTTTCCTCTTATAAGCAGGGTGAAATAAACTTTGTATTTATATTTATTTTTTTTTTTTTAAAATGGCTTTCTTTCTGTGTTTTATAAGTTTATTTAAATTAATATTTATTAATAATATAATGTGGTTAATATTAGCAATGATTTTAACATTCACAAAAGGATGAAAAATATTTTTTTTACCGGGATTTTGCGACAAATACTCCACTGTGGCGCAGCTATTTCTTACAAAAAAAATCATCAATTTCAAGGGAATATAGGGAAGTTTGGCTGCGTTGCTGCAGAATGGAACTAAAAACTAATCAGTCATATTGCAAATCCCATTTTTGGGTTTAGTTCATTCAAGTCATGTTTGTATATGAGTATTAATCGATATAAATGTTCTTCTAACTGCTGCTATGAGAATTCTGACGTGGGATACTTAAACCGACAGTTTTTATATATTACTGCTTTGATGAAGTATGATAGCGATGTCATTCGTAGAACCATTTCAGATGCACCATGTAGACCCCAGAAGAGATTCCGCGCACTTTTCAGCTATTTTTGCATGGGAAGCATTACATTTGATAAAGATTGCTGTGTGATTCAAATCTGGTTATTTTTTATTATAATTTTAAGAACCACTGAGTTTCCTTCTGAAAATCGCCATTATTCAAAATCACAGCCAGAAAAAAAAGCCAGAAAGAATAAATGTCTTTGCATATACCTTAAAACAGCCGTTGGGCAAATCTTTTTTGCTACATCTTTACTTCCTTGGCTTGAGGAGAAAATTTAAAAAATTTGGAGAAGTTCGAGCAGCTAGAAGATTACCAGCAAATTTAATAATCTTCACATAATAACTATACGATTGTATTGAGTTTTGGAAATCATGAACTGACAATAGGGACTCAGTATCATTCTCTACTTTACAAGATATACCGGTAAGAAACGAATTTGCATACCCGGTAATAATTAAGTCAACGTCTGTATTTTGTTTTGATAGGTGATGTTTCAATTTTCTGGTTCAGAACAACAATCTATTGATAATCAAACCAGGAATGGACTATAGAAAATTTGAATTTAAACGATTCGAACACAATATTTATGGCTGAAGTGATAAGTTCAGTATATGTCAAGAAAACAAAGGACCCTAGGACAATGTAATGGTAGCTCAGGTCCAGGGCAATGGCATTAAGTTTGGAAGGAAGCTGAGACATAATCAATAATATAAAGTGCTAGGAAAAATAGCAGTTTGGATTCACGTTACACATAGAATTTGCGGGGAATGAACATTACAGATCGAAGATAGCCAAGGAGGCAATGATTTCAAATGAAACAATTAGTTTTGTTCCTCAGAACCAGATAAAGAAATGAAAATAAAATTATAAGGGCCATGGCAAAATCAGTTGGAATGATTCAAAATGCGCGATGGACCAAAACCTAATAACGGTCAGGGATGGCGTTTGATAGACAATATAGCGATTTCATAAATCAATTTGACACATGGGTTTAGAACAACAGGCTAGATTCTTCAAAAACGTGTTATCTGGCCAAGAAACGGATCTGTTCTTCACGTAATTAAGGGTGCGAAATTTGGACCTGCTTACAGGAAAAACTGGCCTAGATGGATGGCAATTAATAAGTTTAAAATGCTTGATAAATAATGCCGATATTCATTATCACGGGACTTCTTATTGTTAATTAAAATTAGATTTACTGTCGTCGTTCATTGAACTGATATTCCATTACTAAAAAGAAGAAAAATATTTGCAAAATACAGATGGTCGTATTTTCCTGCAGCCTAGGACGGTTGGGGTAATCTAATCAGAAAACCGGAATTTTCTTGCTGCTTTAGCATGGATATGCCTCATGGCACAATAATTTTGATAGTACTATCAGAAATACTATGACATAACCCTCTTAGGGACTATATCAGATAATGAAATGCAATAACATTTTTTTAAGAAAGAATCGTTTGATGCTTTACTACTCAAGGAGGAGGAACCAGCCGTCAATGACATTGCGGTTCAATATAAGGTTGATGTCATTCGAGGTTGAGCTGTCAGATAAGGTAGATGTCTCATTCACCATACCATACTCGCCTGGGGATACGGGTTCCTCCAGGGTTATACAGGCGTTCTGAGTTAATGTTTCATCATAGCGATTAATCAAAATGTATAGTCAAGGCCAATTCAAATTTATTCGAGGTCAATATTTTGATGTTTGATGATATGAACCATTGAAACAAACAGAAGGGTCGACCCAGACAGTAACATCATACTTTCCGCGAGTGTTTACAGGTTTTAAGAAACACTCTGGCACGAGAATATTTTATATCTATTTAATTCTCACCAAACTTTATTCCATCATAATTGTTCCACATGTTCAGTGCATCATAAAGTTTATCAACTTCCATATTACCTGTAACTACACCAGTTGCTTTATGGAATATGTCCTTTTTATGTTTCAGAAATTCTCTATGAAGGCAGATTTGCTTCCTTGTACTGAGAAGTTACCTCTAATCTTACAAAAAATATTTAGTAAACCTGTTTAGTTATAATAATCATCATACTGCTAATTTTTTTTAAAGTTGGCAAACAATCAAAATTTAGAAAAAAAGAGTAATCCCTTGAATTGTACTTTGAAAATGGATGCATTGCATTCTCTTGGTGATTCAAATTCTTTTCAAACTTATTTACGTCTCCTTTAGACTCTTGCCTAGGTGTTCTTTCATACCATAAAGTATTGATCACTAGTAAATCCTCCAGCGTCCGAATATTGCGAATGGGCTGCTCAAGGAAATGATCAATAGCCATGCCTTTATATTGAAGCTATTCTGATTTACACCAGTGGCAGCAAGAATGAGAGTGGGCCTTACAGGTAGTGGGATTTTGTTAGCACGATCGGGAGAAGCTTCACGTAAAGCAGAAGAAATGCCTGACAAAACTGCTCAATTTTCCGCTCGAAATGATCGCCATCGATATTGCTTTAGACTTTGTTCTAAGTCGTATTCGGTGGATAACTGGATTCTCTCGGACAGCGAGTGTTACCAATATCTTGTTAACTGGAAGATGTTAGTGACCGGAGGGAATGATATCTTTAACAAACTCAGGACCCTGTGAAACTACTTCCCTTTTCATCTACATTGAATACACCCATCACTTGCCAATTTAAAAATATAACAATGTTACTTCAGATATTTACTAAGAAATTTTCTCAATACCTCAGGCCTATCGTGAACCCTTGACTTATCAGATATACTCAAGAAGAAAAGGCCTTTGTTAACATTTCTTGGAGGCATCCACCAGCTCATTTATGGCAGGTATCATTGCGAAGGCCCGGAGTGCTGATATACGTTTCAAGAGGAGATGGGAAGAGATTAAAACAGCTTTGGTAACCCCATCATCAGTCTCTTAAAATACAGATTCTCATGGTAAAGTTCCAATACCACAAGTGCAACATGATTCAGACCACTCCGCAACATCACCTTGGCTGTGGTGCCTTGGTATTATGATGACCTGGCAAGCGGCCGGATTTCGTGTTGGAGATGATGGCAGAGGCGAGCGATCATGGATCTGATCTGATTCAGATCAGAAGGATTAGAAAGAAGGAGAAGAAGACATTTTTCAACTTTACTATTGCAGATGATTGTAACGCATACGTAACGATTAAATGGTAAGTATGGAGACGGTTTTCTGCGTACTTGGAAAAGAGTTTATGAAACGCAAAACCAAATGAGTTTTCTTGAAGTCTTCTTGAAGTTTCGGGTTTGACTCAAAGATTCACACCAGGTAGATATAGAAAAATTCAAAATATCCACCGTATTAGTTTGAAAAAATTCCATTCGAGAATCACACTGAAATTAAAAAAAAATTGGCGATTAAGGTAGTATTGCTTGATATAAGTGCCTTTGAGGAATTTAAATACACAAGAACAAAATATAGCGCTTGCAGAAAACGTGGTGATTATTAGGACGGTTTAACAAATTATAATTTTTTTATTTGCCATCTATATTTTCGATTCCAGATTAGGCAGTAAAAGCTCAACAACCCTAAATTATTTCTATGTAAGCTGTTGTAGGCTGGAATAAAATATTTTGATTTGAGGGCATAACTTAATTGCATGAGGTACTTCGTGAAAAACTAGATGGTGTATCAAATAAATAAAAAAAAATTCCATTTTTAAGAAATTTTCGATCTGTCTTAATATTAATTATTTGTTGTATTTACTATAATAATACTTCTAAATAATTACATCAAGAAATGTAAATAATACAGTGCTTATAAACTATTTTTTTACGAATATTGAATTGATTTTTGAAACTCATTACTTAAATGCGACAATGTATCTTTATATAAATCAATACGTAATTTCAACTTACAAATTTTATTGACAACTTAAATTCTCAATTTTCAAATAGATTACATGTAAACAGGGAATATTGCATCTGGAAATATTTTATAATTAATATTCTATATAAGAATTTTATTAAATTGGGTAAAGCTGATATCTCGTAAACTAAAGTAATGATGCCTCTTGACATTGACAAGTCAGCTTTCGATCAAAGGAGGCCTCAAGTTCCAGTCAAACGAAAGAGAAGTTCAAGTAATCAATTAAATGCAAAAAATTTTTTCAAGGCGTTAAGTATTTAGAATCTGAAGTGAGTTCAATGGTACTCTTCTCCCATTTAGACAGGTATTCACCCCCACACACGCTGGGAAGACAGGGTAGATGGAATTGCTTTAGATTTCCATTTCCACGACTCTTTGAAAGCACTCACAGAGACCCAGTGGGCAATCTTCTGCTTCACTGTTCCCATGGACATCACAGATAAACACTCTGATGTTAGTTGCAGACTCGAGGATTTCCATTCGCGTTCTTTTGTTCCAGGAGGATTAGCATTCCGTAGATTATAATGGGCATTTTAACACAAATGAAGTTGGAGATTTGTCTCAAAGAAAGTATTAGAATCATTTTGGAATTATTTGAATGTTGATTCATTCATTAATTTTGAAACAGAAGAGGTAGCGGTAATATTTTCCTATATCATAAATATTGACATTTTACTGATAATTTACAACACCATTTTTATGCTTTAAAAAGTGTGTTTTTGATTTTTTATATTAAATTAAATAATATGAGAAATCAAAGTATAGTTTGATATCTCTCATCTGGATTGATTTAGTATAGAGACTTAAAAGTAAAACCTTCTGAACAAAGTGTTCATTTCATGTAGTGACATCAAAAAAAATATATATTCTCAAGAAACACTTGTAATTATCGATGACTTTCACTGAATACTTTTCAGCTGCCTGCCTCTGCTGATGCTCTTTTGTTCAAATATTTATGTTAATGAAAATAAATTCTCATTCTACTTGCATTATTCTCTAAGATTGAATACTTTTCAGCTTCCTGCCTCTGATGATGCTCTTTTGTTCAAATATTTATGTTAATGGCAATAAATTCTCATGCTACTTGCATTATTCTCGAAGATTGAATACTTTTCAGCTGCCTGCCTCTGATGATGCTCTTTTGTTCAAATATTTATGTTAATGGCAATAAATTCTCATGCTACTTGCATTATTCTCGAAGATTGAATACTTTTCAGCTGCCTGCCTCTGATGATGCTCTTTTGTTCAAATATTTATGTTAATGGCAATAAATTTGACGTGTAATCAAAGCGTTCATATGCTAAGCATTGTGTTTCTCTTGCAATCTGTGCTTGAAATGCACCGCTGATTTAATTGACAAGTCTAATGTCTGCTAAGTAAATTGATAATGAATCGTCGATAATTGTTGCAAAAACACAAATTCGATGACAAATGACGACAAATAATTCGCGAGTTCCATGGCTTATTCAGTGTATAGCAATCAGGTAAAAATTTGCTTGAATATTTGGCATGCATTAAAGATATAAGATGGAGGTTCTCATTTTTTTTTATTTCGGAATTCCATCCCCCTCCGTTAATTTTGGGTTAAACATTTTAAAATGCATTTTATAACCAAAGATAACTTATTAAAAATGGATATGAGTTTCAAATTTCAATCTCAAAATAGGCCTTAAGGGTGCTATATTGTAAAGCTTCAATTATCCATCGATATCAAAAGAAATTCTAAACGTAAAAGGCTATTCTGTAATAAATACTATTGTAAATGAAAAACAGTTTGGTATACTTTTGCCTTTTTTTGCATTACTTCTTTGCAAACGAAATATATTTTTTTTGCAGTATCTGAGTTGAGTTTAAAATACTGGGAAGTTACAAAGAATGCCCCAAACTTGAAAGGCTGTGTAAAGATTGCCAATTAACATCAGAACACTGTTCAACAAATAATTGTTCTGACGGATATTCTGATATTTCATTTGATAGCCAAAATATGTTTGTAGGAGCATTCTTCATTACACAACGAAAATTTATACTATCGAAAACAATTACTATTGAATAGAAATTAAATTATCGTGGTAAGTTTCGGGTGTTTTGAATGTGCCCTAAAATTGAGAAAACGCAAGAAAAATTGAAACAACGACGCGGGTTCTGAAGTTTAGTTTGACGAGCGAAATTTAACCACCGAGTTCGTTGATGAGAAGCCGCAGAATAAGCAAGCGGGGTCTTGCTTCTCTGGTGGGTCAAATGTCGACTTGGGCTTGCCCTCTGCAGGTAATTTGCGTGCCTCCTACCAAAGTGATAGGGCTGTGGCCAGTGATGGGTACTAGGACTCTGGCCTCAGCTCTCGAGCTGATGCTGCGACCGTCACTTAGATATAGCGCACGGCTTCGCGCCAGGCCGGGGTGATTTTTAGATGTACTACAGGCGTCAGCTGATTTTCTGTTGTAACGTTCGGATCGCAAGCAGAAATGCACTCTGAATTACTAACAATGAATCAGTTAGGATTGCTTGGTTGATTCCGTGGTTTTAAAAGTAAAAATTTATAGATGTCATAAATCCATAAACTCATTGACTACCACCATGAGAACCTATCTAGTGGACATCCACATTACGCTTACAGTAGCTTTTGCGCCGTTAGTGTACAGCGCTTAAACGAGCTGTGGATGAATGATTTGGAAAAACATAAATTTCTCAACATTTACCACACCATCGGTTGGTAAATT
>BGPR01054906.1:0-10126 GCA_013235015.1 Araneus ventricosus
GCATTTCGTTCCAGTTACGTATTTATACAGCAGACGGTCATAACTGTACGGCGAGCGAAGGCGAAGCGAACTGGATCGTAGTGATCCCAAAGAATCACAACGTGATTCTTGGGGTTGACGAGCAGGCAGGAGATATAACCCCCCCTAGTATTATTTAAACTTTTGTTGCCGCATATAAACTTGGCATCCAATGAATCGATGAAATTCGTTCAATGAATGTGTATAGTTGTCTATAAATAATCGAAATTACAAGATAAACGATTATCAGTCTTAATAATACTGGAGTTTAATTTACTCTGTGTTATACTGTTGTTTCACATAAGATTGACGTCCAGTTTTTAAGCTACACGAGGCAGTTTTAGATGGATTTCTTAATTTTAATCTTTCCATTTAAAATGTACACCTTCTCCAAACTCCCACTTCCACACTAACGACGAGGATATTATTTTCTGCTATAACTAGAACATTGACTCGAGAAATAGTTGAAATTTCAAGATAAAGACGTCAATGCTAACTAGATTTCCAATTTACTCTTTGTCTCTACTCTCTGTTGCTTGGTGTTTTTATATTAGATTATCATCAAGGTTTTACTTAAGTTATACGAGGCAGTTTGGAACTTGCCTCGTGATTTTTTTTGAATGTTGATAATGACGAGAATAGTTGGGTGTCACGCCATTCTCAAACCTCCACTCCCACCAACGAATAGTGGTCAGTTTCAGTTTGTAGCGGCACGGTATATAAAGAGAATTTCAGGAGTGACCAAATGGCTTTAATTTCTTGGTCGGTAGAGAACCACTTGGGACCTGAAAGCCATAAAATTGTTTTTTATATAAATGTCACGCAGTCTAAGGAGGGTTCCACGGAGTTAAAGGTTGAGTTGGGGAATCTTTCCGAACTTGGTCTCTCGTTTCTACAGCCAGGACTTCAGTTTCATTCTGTAAAGTCTTAACCCCTTCAGTCTGGTATTGTTATACGGACAGCAACTTGAACAGCTATTAATTCAACAATTGTGCGAAACTGCATGCTGTTTTTAAATTTATTCTCGATTTTCTTAGAAATATAATCGTTGCAAAATTTCGTTTTGGCATGGAATCATTTTAGTTTTTTTAATTTTTCAAAAAAAAAAAAAAATCCAGAAAATCATCATCTTTCCAATGAAGCTCAGTGGTGAATTTTGTTTTTCAAAACAATTTCTTGTTTTAATACTTTTTTTACCATTTAAAAACTTCTACAATATTTTTATTACCTTTGACAATATATTTTAAAATTAATTTGTGTGATTTTTTCTTTTTTAGTTGAAATATTCGGTATTGTCCGGATACCGCACATGGGATAACTTTTTTTTAATTTTCATCCTACAGGCTTGAAATTTCAGTTATACTAACTTTAACCTTTGGAGTATAGAACACAGTACGCCAAGGAAGAAAAAATTCTGACTCCATTATTTCTAGAATCTAAAATTTTATTACATTTTAAAGTTTTAAGACCAACTTTTACGTCATAACTAGAAGTTACTGCATACAAATTTCAGAATCAGCTGAAAATCATTTAGATAATATCCTTCTGAGAGATCTTTTCACAAGAAATAATCAAATTGCAAGATAGATAAAAAAATCAATGTAATCAGACTTATGCTTATCCAAAGCTGGGCTTGTGGGCTGGGGAGGCAGAAGCGACAATGATCCCAGGCATAAATTCTACACTGATTTTATTTATTTTTAGTTCATGTACCAGAATTTAGTTTAGTTTTAGTTATACTAGCGTCCCCTTTTTGACTGTAGATTGCTATTTGGATGGACACGGTCATTTTGAACTACTTGGTCAGATAACGAGGGACAACACCACAAATCCTACCTCCGTCTCCAAACCTGCCAAACCAGCAGGATCTGAACTAGAAATTATTCTATTATAGTCATGTAGAAAAGGTTCAAATTTATATGAACTTTAAAGGCGTTAATCAGAGAAGAAGTGACTTTTTCTCTCTCTCTTTTTGTTCTCCAAATTATTTTTTATTTATTGATATTTTCTTTATAGATAGGAATTTTTTATTTTCTTTTTCCTAGAAGGCCTCAGGCGTTCAAAATTCATGTGATTCTGATGGGCACTTAATTAACTCCAGCTGGGGCGTTGAGATTTGTTGAACCACGGCCCTGAATGTAACAATGTTGGAGTTTCGAACTTAATCTGTGTCTACTCTCTATTTACGTTGTATTATATTAGATTAACGTCAAGTTTTTAAGCTACAAGGGCGGTTTTTTTGAAAGGACCTCATGGTACAAATGTGACAGATGACAGAACACCTGAACTGTGACACCATCCAAACTTCCATTTCACACCAACGTAGTAGTGCAGTTTTGGTTTGTAGGCAAGGAATATCAAAATTCGAGCACGGCAAATGGGTGTTATTTATTTTTTGGGGTGAGAGAACCGTTTGGGACCCTTAAAGCCATAAATTGCTTTTAAACATGTGCAGGTCTCTAGTTAGAGTGAGCCTTCAGTTTCATTTCTGTAGTCTTACTTGCTCTTTATCTGTCTGATTTTAGATTTTTTTATGTCTAATTCTGGAGTAAATGACCCCATTGGGTACCAGATTATTTTGTATTTTTCCATACTTATACATTATTTTAAACGTCCTTTTTTTCATTAAATTTTCAACTTTAAAGTGAATTTTAGAAATTTCTTGAGACTAAATCATCTCTGCAATCGATTTTCTTCTAAAATTCCCTAAAAGTTAGCACCGATAAACCCTAATATTTTCATTAATTTTTTTAATATCGCTCTATGTCAGTGAAAGAATTTTCGCTTTTTTTCAATGACGCAAATCAATAAGTCAATGAAAAAAACCTGTTGGAAAGATTAAACAAATATTTCGTGTCTCAGATGTGAATTAATAAAAATTTTTAGTCGACTATAAATTCGAAAATTTTATTAAAATCATCCAAGTTAAGAGAGACATACACAATATAAAATATGTTAGAATTGTTAAAGTAAACTTGCAGATAGCAACATGAGCAATTTTCTGTTATAACTATGTAAAACTGACGTTTAGTCTACTTGTTTACAAATAGCTATTAGAACCGAGCATATGCATCTTCTTAAAATCTATCTTAATCTAATGTTCCGATTTGTAGCTAGAGGAGGGCAATTTTGGGAGGGACTTCGACATTTTGAACGGTGACGAAGTGACACCTGAGCAGTCACCTCACTCTTCAGAATTTCTAGACCATTACCAACAACACACAACTTGTATTTCATAACACATAAAACAAATTATATTTGATCCACTTTATAAACGTGTATTATAAGAAGAGAGTGTGTCGAAAGCAAGAACTCACTCCATTTTTTCTTAAACCATAACATTGGCATTTTTTTTATTGTGTTGACCGACAGAAAATAAAATTTCATTGATCACAAGTATTAATGAAATGAAATTAAGAGAGAAGGCACGCATAAATAAATAGTAAAAATCTAACAAAACAAAGATAGCTACAACCAGGTTCAGAAGAGTGGAAATGTGGATGTTGTCTCTGAAACAGTTCTGGGTTTTCCCCAATTTATAAGGCAAATTCAGGAGTACGGCAGAAGGAGGAACAGAGCAGCAACGACTTCTTTCTTCTTCTACTCTCAGGAGATGTTTCCAGCAGGTTGTGGATGAGAGACGAGGATAATACAAAATGAGGGAATTTTTTTTTCAGTCAGGAGAAGAAAACCTGAACCCTGAGTCATGAACAACTGATCCCATTTAAGTTCTAGGATATTTCATTCTCAGCCCTAATAGCAATTGTTTTTAATAAAAATTTGGTCCAAAATTTTATTTCTAAACTATGTATTATATATGTTTTCATTTTGAATCATCAGTAACTTTTTTGAAAAATATTCCCAGTTCAGGATATTTATAAATTTGTTTTATGATTGCCATTCAAAGGTTTATAACCAAAAACCCAATTTTTTTTAGGTATTTATAAATTCTATTTGAATCACCATTAACAAATGCCCACCTTTACAAAATATCAGTTTTGGGGTATTTATAAATTTTATGTTTTTCTTTGAATCACCATTCATGCTTTTGTAGAAAGGCTGGTTTTTTGACGAGCATTTGCCCTTTTTTTTGGTTTTCCTTTCATACTATTTGGGTTGAGGCAAATATATTTCTTAACTGTTTCTGCTTATTTCATTATTGATAATGATAATAATTCAGATATGCACGTCACCGTTGTTGAATCCTATGAAAATAAATTATCTTCGTGTTGTACTTTCAAGGAATTCAATTGAATGAAAAAACAGCGTAAAATGATTTGGAATTTAATTTTGCTTTTATGTCGTTATTAATTTTTTTTGTCAAGTTAAATGTGTGCATATTTAGTCCTTTTTTACTCTCATTTATATTACAAGATTTTGAGAAGTATACGGAACAGAAATACGTTTTAGATAAAAAATGGGAAGTAATAATATTTTGGATTTTTTGAACAGTCATGGTTCTAACTTATCCAGAGATTATTCGTCTCTCCTTCCACAACCTATCATCGCCATCATATTTGGAATTCGATAGAGTTTAGTTTAGTTATATTAACGTCCGTTTTGGAGATATAACACGAGGAGCTGTTTTGGGACGGACCTCGTAATTTTTTGAACCACGGTCTGCAGATGACGAGGATGACACCTAGTACAGCACCCTCTCTCCAAACTTCCGCCACTGCTGGGAGGGACGTTTGGCCACTACGTATGATTTAGCGTGCAACAGGCCCCATACGACGGACGATCTTTGGTAGAATTGTGTTTCTTTATATATATTATGTATGATAATCAGGAGATAGAAAACGACACTTCCTATTTCTTATAGGTTTTACTGACAGTATATGAAACATGACATTCTAAATTACAAAAATTTCAGGTAAAAAGAATGAAATATGATAGTGTATATATACTTTCCTGCGTGGCATTTGTTTATAATACCCATTCTATAAATTAAACAATTGCTATTTAGACAGAAATGTGAAAAAGATCATAGCTCTGTATTTACAA
Source organism: Araneus ventricosus (assembly GCA_013235015.1). Lineage (NCBI taxonomy): Eukaryota > Metazoa > Arthropoda > Arachnida > Araneae > Araneidae > Araneus > Araneus ventricosus. The sequence goes on from BGPR01054906.1 coordinate 5,023, forward strand.
GACATACATTCTTGCTTCAAATGCAAATGTTATTTTTGAAAAAAATAAATGCCATAAAATCTTTTTATTCAAAACACGTAAAGTAGAAGTTACATATTGATTTTTTTGTCTTTTTTTTAGTAAGAAAACGAAATAAAATGTGAATTCCATCAGGAAATAATTTTATTTTGATTTGCATAATTTTATTTCTTATAAAATCCAAGTGGACGATTTCTTTCATACTTTGCCGCTTTTGTCATTTGGGTTCAATAGAATGCCTAGGAACAGTTAACGTCTTCAGTTTTCTGCATTCTATATTCCACCGGCAACATATTGATTGATTTGAATTTCCAATTTCTTTAAATTATTTTCTGTAAGCATGGTTCTTTCAAGGCCTATTGCGACTCTTTTTTTATGTTAGTAAATAATATATAAAGAATTAAATTAAATTTAACTACGATAAAAAAAAATCTTCACATGGTGGTGTCAGAAGACACAATTCAGCAACAAAATCTCATTAGAAACTTGTTGTTTATTTCTTTTGTTAAGTATATATTTTTAATTTTATTATTTCACACAAATTAAACATATAAAATATTTGAAGTCAAACATACCTGACGAAGAAAAAAATCATAATTTATTTGTAAGAATGTTTTTAAATCTTATTTTTTTACTGTAATTATATCTTATGATTACGGATATTAAAATTCAAAATAGATAATTGAATGCAGTATATCTTGTTAACTTAAAAAAGAAAATTAAATAATTTAGCAAAAAAAAGGAGAAATTATTTTATCAATTTCAAAAAATGCATATTTCATAGTTCAGGTTGCAGACTGTCTCAAAAATTTTATTTTGATAAATATAATTCTAAAATGGCTTTTTTTACGGAAAAAAAGTAGCCGAACCTGCCTTAAAGCATCCTACTATCATTTTGTTTGGAATGAAACACGTTTAATGGTTTTGTAACAGGAGCTTATATCACCCACCCCTTTTGCTTATTCACGCGTAAACAGAAATTATCCATGACGATTACAACTACATGAGTAATACGCATGCGCTCTGGATGATATCGTCGACGTTATGTACAGAGAAAATTTTCAAGATTCAGTCAGAGCACATGCGTACAACGTTTTTTCAACTCTGAGAAGGCAGTACAGGTAACAAGATACGTAGGCAAATCACTTTCGCCGAGTTGCGATCACGCGACATCTAGTGTTGAAGTCGACGTAAAAACCTTTTAGAACTTGACCACATTAATCTGACTGATTAAATATGCAACCAATGTTCTTATTATTTAATGGCAAAAATATCAAAATGCCCGGTCATATTTTTGAAGGGGAATCTTTGAGTATAGCTACTCGTGTAATTTGTAGTGTAGGACAACCCAAAACGAGAATATGTAAATTCCAGTTTCAGCAAAGAGTATAAAAGCCTTTCCAAGGAAAAATTTCTTTCATATTCTAATTGGTAAAAAATTACCAATTTTTTTAATTTCATAATTTTCTTGAATGCTGATATAATCACACATATTACCTTTCAATGATGCAGGTAAATCGTTCTTCAATTATGTTCATATGTATAGGTGTGTCCAACAAAGGACTCCCTATTTAAAATAGAAATAACTCAACGAGATCGATAGAATTGACCGTGCAGAATGCCATTGTGAGAGTGTATCTATAAGAAGTAAATTGAGTCACATGCTTGCCGACGTATGCATTGCATTATTCAGAGTCCAAGAAGAAACTGTAAAACTGTCACACATGAAGCACGAAAAATGCACATTTCAACTCGAGTTGTGATGTGGTTCAACGATTGCTTGAAAATGACAGTTTACAGCTTTCTTTCTCGAGACGAACAGTCGATTTGCACACACAGCCACTGTCGGAGCAAGATTTGTGACTAATTTCTGAAACTCCTGAGCAGATTTTACGCTCTCAAACTGCAAGCATTTCCACCGGTTTTCAATTCTATCGACTCTCGCTGCCGAGTTATTTAATTTTAAAATCAGGAGTCCTTTGTATTTGTACACCCTATAATTAACCGTAACATATGTATCCGAATGGTAGATACTCGAATGGTTCTCTATCTATTGTACATCACGCAAACGACCGCGAGCCTCTATTTTCATCATTAATAAAGATAAGACAATGCAGTCGGGTGTATAAGCTGTTGCGTGGAAACGTCCTTTTGAGTCACAATAATAAATTTTTTAATGTTAATATATATTAATTATCAAGCTCTTTATGTACAGTGGTTACAGAGAATAAAGTAGTTTACGGATAGGAGCACGTCAGAGGTGAAGTGGAGACGGAACGCCGTTCCGGCACTGCTTTCTTTTTCACGAAAATAAAATGACAAACAACGAAAAATGTACTTAAAACAACGCGATTTTCCCGCTCATGTTAGAGCGTTGGGAATGCTTATTTGCGAATTACAGGCTAGATACAGATTACAAGTTTAGCTGCAGAAAGGGCCTGTGGTAGGGGAGGATACATAAGGTCGTTCTTTTTAACCTCCGATTATCCATAAAAAGACAACAGTAAGAGAACAGCTACTCTAAAGCTCCTCCTTTTCTGGAAAGCTGGCCTCTACAGATTCTTTTAACCGAAGAAGATGAAAATCACTCGACGCTAAAGTCAGGGCTATCTTCGCAGGTGATCGGATTACAGTTCCATTTACTCTTCGAAGCCGCCGTTAACTCGGATGGCATCATCTTCTTGCGGGTGACGACTTGCGTCCCCGTCCCTCTTCATCATGAGATCTTCTGTTTGCTTGTGTTTAATTTTCTGGGCACCAACTTCACGATCTAAACCCACCATTCAGCAAGTTTTCACAGCATGCTGGCTCGTTCTTCTCAGGAATTTCTGCTGCATATTTCTTTCTTTGATGGAAAACGATCACTTTACGCACTTTGGCGGGAGCATCAATTTCTTACTGTCAGTTTACATGCCTGACGCCAACTGAAAATTGCTGCATGACGTCGGCGTAGCAGATACAATGGTTAGAGAGTGTGAATCGCCACCGAAATCAAACGATTACCGTCTGTCTGTCTGTTTACGGTAATCGGAGGTTTAAAAGACCCTCGTAGCACACCTCACGCCGTATCAAATCCAAGTGTCTAGTGAAAGACACTCCAATATTGGTGATGGTTTGGTGACGGGTCGGTTGAGCAAATTCCGCTCCCGCCAAGTGTTGACTTGTGCCTTCGTGAGGCCTCAGCAGGAGTTCCGGATGGCTTCGGCTAAGACGGGAACTCTTAACTGCCTACAGATGATGGTGTTCCCGAGTGTCGTAGAAAAAGGAAGAGTTACGGGCATCATGTCGAATTACACGAGTCTGAAATCGTGCAGCCGTTTTCTAATCTTCCCTTTCGAAGCTGCCGTAGCTGCAGCAACTTAACGAAATTATAAACCGTTATATCATCTTCAGATACGGCCAGTGGCGGTTTTCAGCACAGGTGGGAGAGATGGTCGCCTCGTGCATCGAGACTCTGGGAAGCCTCAAAATCTATTCGATATACATCATGATGCTAAGCCGATGACGAATTTACGACCCTGCAGCCTTGTTTCAAGGATATCCAAATCCATATCACTTCCATATTTTTACCTTGTTAAGTTTCAGTTTGAAATATTTATAACTTTTTTCGTAAAAATACTCTAATTATATTTTTGACAATGGAAGAAAGTTTTACATTAAGGAAAATTTCAATTTAACAACCGCAGTTTTTGTAACTAATTTAATTAAAAATAAAAACATTTTAAAGGATGCATTTTTTATATATACCAACTTTACTTACAAGGAGAGGGCACGACTTGGGAAATTCAATTCGGGATGAAACTTGGCATATTAGTAGCATACCTGTAGGGCTTTCGCCCATTAATCTAATAAAGCTCAATGGCCAGCCATTTCGATGAAAATGCCCCTCAAACTTTAGGCACAACTTATATACCAGTCAGTTAGATCGCCAGCAGTTAGCGGCCAAACGGCTCAGGTAACAGCGCGCTCGCCTACTGCCTGCTTGGTCAACGGTTCGGTCCTCACTGTGTTTTTTTCATTTTTATTTTCCCCAAAATTATTTTAAATTAAATTAAAAATTAAAGTAATATTTTTTATTAAAATATTAATTATATTTATGCATAAAATAACTGTTCATTCATATGATACTTGACTTATAGTTAAAATTTAATTTATAAGCAGTAAAATAACTATAAACACATCTTTAAAGGTGTTAAATGATAATTATAATGATACACATCATGAAGCCTTTTTGTTTAGGCTTTATAAGTAATAAATTTTAGAAATTCATTCTACATTTATTAAATCATTTTAAATTTATCTTTCGTTTACTACAAGTAATTCATATTTCTACATTTAATTACAAACAAGAACCAGAATGATAATTATCATGGAAACATTGGAAAAAATATTTGGACATCTTGCACAATTAATAAAAGACCATTGTTCACAAGAACAACGGTTCTTTAAATGATTCTTGTGCGCTTCCATCTTCAACCTCCGATACACTAGCAATATATTTATTCATAGAATATTTTACTTATCTGTATCATACTTAATTAACAAAACGATAAGATAAAACTGCTAAAACCAAGAGAAGAATACTTTTTTCCAGAGTTTTAGGTAAAAAGGAGTACACTATAGTAAGAATTTCGTTAGATAGTGAGAAAAACAATTACAAATCTGTCCCTCTTCTCAATCATTGAAGTTTTGATACCATTCTGCTTTGACATTTAATATGATTAAGCTGCTCTCTCACTATTTACTCGATCATTGTAAAATAAGTATTTGTAAAATCATAAAGAACCTATTTAAAACATTGTTATGATTTTACGATGTACAGTTTCAATCTTTAATCATAATCAGAAAGTATCATATGAATGAACAGTTATTTTATGCATAAAATAATTAATATTTTAATTAAAAATATTTCTTTGTTTTCATATTAAAACAATTTGGGAAAAAATGAAAAAAAAAAAAAAAATACAGTGAGACGAACCAGACGTTGCAAGTAGGCGGCGAGACGCGCTGAGCGACTGTGTTGCAGAATGTCAAAGGGTCATGGAGCCGAGAAGTAAAGATTAAAAAAATTCTAATGAATGATGTA
>BGPR01054907.1:0-10125 GCA_013235015.1 Araneus ventricosus
TGAAATGAGGGATTTCCGGCAATATATTCTTTTGCCATTCATTTTATCTTTTTTTCTCAACACCGAATGTTTCTTGACAATATTTCTTGTATGACCGGATGTAACGTCAGTATAATGTCAAGAAGGATTCAGTTATCCATGCAGCTGTAACACAGGACTGTACAAGTGTCTGTGTCCACCCACTGTTGCAGAACCATTACCTGAGTATATTTGAAATCATCATCTCAATATTTAGGCGATCAGCATGATTGTAATTTTCACTTCCTTATGTGTATTTGGATAGCGTCATTTAGTCGGTTTCGCTATGGAGTAAAAGTCTGACCCGCTGAAGTTACCTGTGTTTGGTCCTCATTTAAGTTTAATGTTGCAGTGATGGCTACTTTTCTTTTTCTGTCCACTTTTTCAATACAACTGGATATGTGGTCTGCTTATTAATGCTGGTTTGGAATGAAAAGCAAGAAAATGAAATCGCATGCGTCCTCTTCTTCACAAAATTGTGCCCTATTGATGACTTTCATAGATGAAATTATTTGGATTGAATACCGTCGTAAGATTTAAAAGAAACTATATGTAATTCCGGATCCTGTGTTATCTTTCCAAATAGTAAAATATTTGTGTGAGATATCTGCTTCTTTCTTTATTACTTTGCACCAGTATAGAAATATACATGCAAACATTTACATTAATGTCTGCTGCAGTATTTGGATGCTGATTTACAATTATACAAGAACTATGGCAGTGTTAAATAATTGATTGTGGTCGATATTTTCCATGGCAGCTTTGATAAAGACCTCAGAATTAACAGGATGTGGACATGGAAATTGTAGCCGATGCAGTTTCTTTAATCTTGTTGCTTCATTCAATAGAAAGTCAGTTTCTAAATTTGGCAACCATTTTAAACAATATGTCACGATTTTTCCTTCCCTATTTAAAAATTTAGTATGCGATAAAACATAATAACAGAAAGGTTTCAATAATCAACAAGAACAGGATTTCTGTACCGGTACTAGGTAAATGTGACTTCGCTGTGAAACATCTCCTGGCGGAGATGTGGAGAGTTGAAATGTGAACTAAATGAAATAAACTAAAAATAAACTCGAAAAGATTTTTTTCACTTCAGCAACTAGGACTCAAAACCCTGAGCCCTAGGGAGCTCTACATTCAAAAAATTTCAATTCAATGCTATTTATACCTTAAAGGGCATTTTTTCTGCCAGAAGTGTAATTTTGTTTATCTGTACCCACCCCTTCCATATAAATAGACCCCGACTGCCAACTAATGAAAAAATTAACATACCAGCCAGAAAACTCTTCAGAAATATGAAAGAATTTATATGTCAGCCAATTTATCAGTACAAAAGTATTCTTCACATTTAACAGAGGATCATTCCCTCTTTATTGAAACTAAATGGACTTACTTCGGAAGCTACTGTAACGGCAATAAAAAAGCATCCAATTTCTAAAGGTAAAAAACATATAGTTTAAAGTTAGCACGGAAACTAGATTATTTTCCGAAATAAATATATATAAAAAGAAAAAAAATGTATCTGTCTTTTATGTAATATATATAATATAAATAACTGAAATTTTCATCCTCAAATAAATTCTATGGAATTTGATATTCTCAATAGAGTAAGTTTGTATTCAAATGGGTTATTTCTTCTAAAACTATTGTTGTTTTATTACTAGTTCCAGTCTTCTTATATAAATATTTTTGCACTCCAAGTGGAACACACAAGTGTCAAGAAAAATGATACCCGCGGACCCATTTCATTTTACCAACATCGTATTTAATTTTTTGAAAGACTTCAAGGATGCTCTATGTTCTCAAAAATAAGAGACAATCGGCTTAGTTTACATTTTCACATAGAGTTTAGTCTGTTCTGTTACTATGTTATATGATGAGCTTTAACTATTCCTTGATTTGAAAATGTCATTTATCGAATTTTTTATCGAATTTATCGAATAACATATTTTAAATGAATTAATCGCAACATGCAATAGGGTATATTTCAAAGAATTTTGTAAATGTACAAACATTTAATTTAAAGAATAATTTTCCTGTTAATTATTAAAGGACATTTCTTTCACTATTTATTACTAAAGAGTAACCTGGTGTTTTGCTACAGGTATATATGCATTACCAACATTTACTGGTTCAGAAAAACGGGAAGCAAACAAAACTTAGACAAGTATTTTATAAGAATTCTTTATAAACAAGAAAAAATTCCAAAACTGAATGGAATGGTGATCAGTACACATCATACATAATTTCGATTTAATTTAATAATCAAACACTTTGTGTTATACGCTGAAAAAAATATCTTGAATATTGACAAATTTAGTAAGTGTAATTTATTTTGTGCGTAGAATTCTCACACCTCATATTTCCATTTTCGTACATGTATAACAACACAATTTTAATTCCTGGAAAAAATTAAATTAATGATCTGATCATTATAATGCATTTCATCCCTTTACAAGTGACACCAACTATCTCAATTTTCCACATTTTAAAAGAGGAAGTAAAAACTGATATCTTAAAACCAATATCAAATATTGCTGATTTATTCCACGCCTGGTATAAACATGATACCGTATATGATGTATCAATGTGAATATAAACTCTTAAAGAAATTGATAAAGAAAAATTCAGTATTTTCTTTCTCTTCAAAAGTTTAGAAAATTGAGATAGGTGGTGTCTCTTGTTACGCTATTATTTCTCGAATTTCGCAATAATTGTACAGACGCGCTTGTATTGAAAACACATTGACAATACATATCCGAAAAACACTGAAATTTTAACACAGTTACCAAACTGCGCATGCACAGCGTTGTGGAATTCTACTCCATTTTGACCCCTGTCACGATTCAACATCTCGCTTAGTGGCGCTCTTTCGAGAAATGCAGTGGACGCGACACTCTTGAGGAACGGACCCACGGATCCCGCAGTGTCGGGCAGCAACGTCTGCAGTTTCTGCAACTCGGCTTACCAGATGGAAAGTGATGAACATTTGCTATTGCACAAAAATGACATTGGTTATGAGCGATATATTTGGTGATATAGATTCAATATTTTGTGATTATTTACGAAACAAATATTGCTTGCTTTAGTGTTTCAAAACCTAAAAACTCTGAAAACAACAATTGTTTGCCAGTGGTGTACCAGAGATAAACAGGAGTAGTCAAATGTGCTTGGAGGCTCCTACTTTAAAAACCAGAAAAAGTACCTGTTACATAAATTTGAAATCGTTTTAAGAAGGGATCTTTTAAGACTTGATCTCTTGTAATGCTCCACTGAAGGTAACATTTATTATAGGCATCCTTTATCATTTACTTAATTACATATTTCACTGCAAATAACCTTAGGAAACACAAAATAGCAAGAAACTGATTAAAACACTCAGAAAATATTCTTTCCAGAAGAATATCAGTTTTTTATTTATTTCAAGTCCCATTGTGTGCGGAAATTTAGTTCCTCATGTTTGATTCAGGGGGCGCTAATGATATTTCACAAGGAACCAAAAAATGGATGTCTGATTATACTAGTTTGATAGAAATTAATTGATTTTCTAAAGAGTAATGTGTTGTCTCGTGTTCCTATATAACGTAACTGTGGTAGGTGTTTCGAAGTTCTTTACTTGCTAGAAAATATTCGCCAAAATTAAAAGTCAAGCATTTATTCCAAAGAAGAAGGAAGATACGGTAATCACAGTAAAAACACTTAATGTGCTCCATTCCCCTTCTCCCTTATTCATTTTTTAAAACTATTTGGATTAATCAGCAATTATGCTGATGTCAAATTGTAAAGTAATATTAGCTGTAACAACAGCGAAGAGAAAAGCTAATTAATATGAATTCTAGAATCACATTTTAAGAACACTTGATTAGTGTTTATTGTTAGTTATGCCAACTTTTAACGGTGATGTTTTTAATTCTAATGAAAGTTTAGAATATTTAAATGTAAACAAGAGAAAAGGATGTCTTCCAATTCATGTCTGTTTATTTGTACATTTTTTTTCTTTTGAATCTTTATGCCACATTTCACAGAAATTATTTAGCTGATGATTTGAGAAATGATTATACTAATATGCATATCTCTCTGCCGTAATAGCCAGGCATCGATTGAAACTATTATTTACACATACGCGAATTTTCACAGACGCGATCCTTTCTCAAGGTGAAACCCTTTCCGGCGCATTAATTACACGATGAGATTTTGTTGCAATTCAAAAATAAATTAAAAATTGCAGATTTACTTACTGTTAATTTATGTTACTTCAATTAAAACATTTCAAGCTTTTTAAGTTAAAACTACTTTTTTTAAATTTGCTCACAAAAATTGAAGAATCTGGCTGAGAAGACACTGGGAGAGTCTTGATTACACCATTCTCAATCTAAACGACCCTACTTTATGCCGAGAACCACAATTTTAGAGTCCTTGTATTAAAGGTCTTGTTTTTATACAAAAAAAACCCTTTCAACAGACCATTCCTAAACAGAAGGCGATTCATTTCATTACTAAAATTGAGAGTAATCTAACAGAAGTTTATTTCCATTCTGCAACACTTACGATTTTTTAAACCAATTCTTTTGAAATTTCTGACAGTGAAATAACAGATATTGAATTATGAAAACACTCGAAATGAGAAATCAAATTATTTATCAAAGGAACCGAATAATACAGTTTTTTATGTTTGCTCTTATTAGAGAAGTTATTTTCATGGATACAGCATCAATGGAGAAGTTATTTTCATGGAAGTATTTTTTATGCTTTCAAATTTAAGAAAGTTTTTCTACTGAGGATCTTATCCAGAGAAATGATATTAGGTAGGTATGGGAGAATAAACATTTCCCCGCTAAGTTGGTGCCGGCGTAAACTTCTCAGAAATTTGCTAAGGAATATGCGGACATTTAAGAACAAAGAAAAGAATTAAGGTTGTATGACACTTACGAAGAACAATTAACTCTCCATGTTTCTTTTCATAACCAAAAGCGATTCCTATGGACACCTTATTAATTTATGTTAAAGATTCATCCAATTATTATATCGTAAAGCACACTTCTCCTTGTAACTTCACGAAACAGATGTTTTTAAGTCCATTTAAATGCTAATTAGCATAGATGAAGCTGGTTTTGTTGGTTAACGAAAAAACTGAAGTGTCAAAAGTAAACATTCTTAGACGATCCTCTTACCAATCCTTGCCAATTACAGATAGAAGCCAATCAGGAGAAGAGACTAAATTTAGCCCTATAATTCCTGGTAAGCTGTTTTAGTAATCTAGACATGCGGTACACATAAGGAAAAAATTTACGTTCTTATATGAAATTAAAAATCGTCGAATTGAAAATCAGTCATCAAAAGATTAATTCTTTTCAATGAAACGACCTTGACCAAAATTTAAAATAACTATTTAAAAATATTTTTATAATCCAGAAAAATTAAGGAATAATGATAAAATTTTCGTTTCTCCATATTAATAAAAAAACTATATTTTATTCGACAGTGGCACGTAATAATGACATAAGCATAATCATAATTTATTTTCAATCAATTAATTTTATCATAATCCTAGTCAGAATAAAATTTAAAAAACACTTTTTAAAATTCCATAGCCATAACAACAAAATACAAAAAAAAAAAAATGGGCAATGTTTTAGCTCTATTCTCTCTACATACGATGAATTACAACCTTGCATTCCTTTTTCAATTCATTTAGTTTCAATCAATCAATCTGTCTCAAATGGAAAAGAAATTTCACATTTTCGAAAATTCTAGAACTATGAGTTTTAATAAAATATTTTAGACCAACCATTTCCTTTGGCAACAAATTCCGTTTCAGACAGCTCATTTATTGAAGAAGATAAAGAGAACAATTGCTTCTCTGCAATCGACAGAATTTCTTTTTTAGTTTTTGGTTGAAACCTCAATAAATTCACAAAAGGAAAAAAAAATTCTGAAATATGGAAATTAGATAAGATTTCCTGCTAAGATGGATATATTATTTATTATAGAGTAGAAACTCATTATAAAAGAATCGCACAAAACTTGAGCTCAAAAGTATTCGATGGATGTTAACCCCTTAACAACGTGTCTGACACGTGCATCGAATTACAGAATTTTTGCTATTGAAATCCGTAATTAAGTCACGTAACAATTAATTTTAAATGCAAAAGAATCACTTGGACTCGCTTAAATGTCTCAAGTATCCTTTAACATCTCAAGTAGATTGAAATAATAAAAAATATCCGAAATGGGCGGTGTAATTTAATTAGGTGGTTAAATAAAAGCGCAGGGCAAGGGGCTTTATAATAAGTATGCATGCCGAAAACTGCAAATATTATAGTTCCTGCTATTAAACAAGTATATGCAGTGTTATGTTTCACTTCCTAATACATATCCTTAATTAATCTGCTTTTTTCTACTAATTTCCTTTTAAATAAGGATATTATTTCCCGGAATGAAAATTTAGACGTTACGAACTACAACTCTGATAACAAATTTTAGCCTGTCGCTTTCTTTCATCGGCATACTGCTATTTTTCAAAATGTCGTAGGCGATTTCCTTCTCCGTAGATCTATGCAAATACGAAGTTTCAGAATATGTCCTTTTCATAATTAGGCAACATAGATTTCATATCATTGAAATGGCAAATTTTACAAAAACTCAAGATTAATAGGAATTAAAGGAAGGTTTGACCGAAGATTACCTTAGGTATTTCAAGAAGAATTTTAGCTTCAAAAGTTTCGAGCCGCATTATTTAATACTGCAAAAACAAAACTTATTACAGCAGATTTTTCCTTCGATAACTGAAATATTATATATCGTGCGATAACAAAACCCATTTCGGTTCTCTGATATTAAATATGTAGAGAAAGGGGATTTTATTTTTCCTGTATTGCAGTGGAATTTTTCAACGGTTAGCGATCTTATAATATTGAATTATTCATCGCTCCAATTATTATCTCATTAGAAAGCTCAAAGAAGTACTTATTTTATATATTTGCTACTGTACCCCTCTCAAAGCTCTTAAGCCACCAAAGATACATTTTAACTTCAAATTGAAGCTAAAAAGGGTATACTAGAAAACCGATATATGCTGGATATAATTTCGAAATTTTTAATAAATATCTGAATTTTGAGAATAATTTTAACCTGAATAACTGTTTATTTCTTCTGGAATGGAGGACAGAATATTCAAAAGAACACACAAACCACTGTGTCATCGTTATCTCTACATCAGATGGTAAATGTTTAATTACATAAAATAAGCATTTTATGCTAATTAACAACAGTTTTCCTCGATTTAATGCTCATATATTAATTAGTAAATGTTTGCAGAGAGAAACAGTCTTTATTTTAAAAGGTAAAAAAAAAATCCCTCACATTAGAGGGGCGCGTATCTTAACTCTATATAGTAAGCATAAAACGCTTCAACATTAAGTATATGCTTTTCAATGTAGAACTTATTTGTCTAAGCGAACAAATATTTAGGACATGAACTCCATCAAACCAACGACCTGCGGTGAGCGATGTAGGCAATTTCTTGATTTCATATAATTGTCCATGCAATAAAAAGAGTATAACGCAGGATTTTTTTTGAAAATTTAAATTGCGAAAGCGTTACGTTTTGTATACTACTAAAAACGCACTTTTTAATTCTAGAAGTAAGAGGAAAGACCTTCACGATTAAAACTTTTCAAAGGAGAGTTTACATTTCTCAATGATTACACTTCAGCTGCACTGAGATGTAGAAAATGATAACTCATCGTAATTAAAATTGTTGTGTGGTTACTATAAATTTTAATCAAATGCACTGAAACGCTGCTCAATATTTTTTGATTTAATTATTTGCATTTAGTTGATAAATATTTTTATAGTGTTAGAGATACACTTAATTTCGAATGGTAAGAAAACGTTAATATTGAACTGGAAATAATTCTATTTCATATATATAAATGGTTTTAAAATTCAGTGTTCAAAAAAATTAAATGTCATTTTGTAACTTATCACACTCTTTGAAAATGTGTAGCGAACTTACAAATAGGTGAAATTTACGAATAAGTTTTCATCATACTACGAGCTACCACCTGCCGAACACCTAAAGTTTTAAGACATTGATCTCTGCTCAATTTTTGGTGAGATTAGATATTCCAAATAAAGATTATACGCACTAAGACAATTTTCAGTCCATTGTATAATTCCACGTATTATTTATAATGTCAACGCTTTTTGAATGAAAGAAGATATTTGAGATTCAGCAGAAATTCTTTAATTGGGGAGCAAGAAATTTTTTTGGTTCAGAAATCATGAGCAATTGAACATTTGGTGCAACAGGGAATTAGAATCGTCCACCAATGAATGCCTAAATAATGTTAAATGCAATTTAGTTTCTGTTAAAGTAATAGACAGCTGTTTCTGTAGATATGCAAGAGGGCATTTTTTTTATCAAAGTGTTTACAGTGACTATTCTAAAGCAGCAGTTAACGGATCAATAGGAAGTAAAATTTGTATAAGAAATCTTATATTTGTTACTCAGGTAAAGATATGAAAAGAAAGTGTTAACGACAATAATTATAGAATGGAAAAAGTATATCTATGAGAAATGTTGACATTTTCTTAAAAATATATACTCGTAGTCACACTAACAAACCGATAATACAATTTGATTTGCCGTAAGATTGTAAGAGTTTTGAGCATATTTCAAAATTTCTTATGCATTGAGATAGATTTGTACGTTCTGTTTTATACCCATGAATTGCTTTGAAATTCCATGGCAAAAAGAAAACTGCTTAAACAGCAATATATTGCCAGATGAATGTTTTTCTTGAACCATTAGAATATTTTGGACATATTTTCAAATGTCATTGAAAGACAGTCAGAGAGTTTTGCGTATTTTTCTCCATGACATGAAAAAACATTCATGAATTTTTTAATGTAAAACCGTAACAGTATCCTGCAGACATCGCCTTTGGTGATGTCAGATTACACCTGGGTGTTCTATTTTAAAGTCAAAGAGTGTTTTAACCCCATGACATAAAAAAAAGCTTTAATATGAACAAAACCGTAATATATCCTGTAGACATATCAAATGTCTTTGAAAGACAGTCGATACTTTTGGTGTTCGCTCTAAAGTCAAAGAGTGCTTAAACCCATAAAAAATCATTAATAAATTTTAATTGAAAATAGGAATCAACAGTAAGACTATCTGCAGACATTTCATAAATGTTTTAAAAAGACAGTCTGATAGTTTTAAGTTTTCTGCTTTACAGTCATATCGCAAGCTTTTTAAACTGCATGACAAATAAAACTTTGATAAAATGTTTAAAGCCTCATGAAAAAAAAAAGATTTTAAAGCGCACTTTTATTAGCTTTCATAAGTAGAAACTTTTACTCTACTTATTTTCTACTTTTGAGATATTAACATACACAATTTATTTAAAATATAAAAAATATCGAAAATTGTATTTTCTTGGAAATGCACTACCACTAATTGATTAGTTTAATATTTTCAGAGCTTAATTGAATGTAGTCTTCTAGAATACACGACTGTGCAAAATTTCTAACTTTAGAGAGCAACGGTCAGTTCATCTCACTGACACTTACTTTATCTATCAGTTTGTATATAACGCACATATAATTGATTTACAATATACAGAAAGAATTCTCGTGCATTCTTCTGATTTTCATCCAGAAAAAAACAAGCATTAAATGCTTTTAAATAAAGAATTTCAAATCATTTTACTCTGCTAAGGGTTAAAAATGGATTTATTATATAATTTCAGCTTGAATGAGGATTTTTTCTATTAATTGCCGTAATAGCATATTCTTATATATTTCTGGAATATTAATGTACATTGAATCAGAACCTGATATGTTCGCAAAGACCTGAAGTATCTTATAAATTTTAATTAGCTTCTTGAAGAATAGAATTTAAATATGCCAAATCATTAAAATGAGATTCTAAAGATAGTCATTTTATTAGAAAGGAAAAATTTAGAAATTAATTTCTTTGTTTTATTTTCATATGCATGATTTATTTAGTTTTTCAGCAAATTTAGCTTAAAAATAAAGGACAGGAAAACAACTTCGCTGAATCAAAGAGCAATACGTAACTGAAGGTTT